>OY992887.1:69875940-70033440 GCA_963921405.1 Cepaea hortensis
AAAGACTTGCTGCCTTCGTTATCCAGTATCTTTCCACAGCATCGCACTTTTTCACCACCAAGGAAACACCTTTAACTTGAGTGCCAACTTCCAATGGATTTACAAATAGCATATGTTACCGCATACTTATGTTTCTGCCATCAATGTTTGTTTGGTCCAAACCTACTCTTCTGCTTGGCACTGAATCTTTCACAGCGACATTTGGAAAGGGGTGAATCGTTTCCGTCCCAAGCAAACCACAGTGTATCACTCTGTATGTGAGTGAGCTTACCATGGTAGTCACATCTCAGAAACCACATTTTCGTTGCCTTCAAGCTTCTCCTAATTTGTTTCTGCACATTCCGCCGTCGCTGCCATCGAGCAAACCATTTTCTAAGTAATATTTCGGTGCTCTATTTCTAATATTCAGTGATAATGACTTATTGCATTATTTGTCATTTTCTGAAAGTGCAACTTCTTTCTAACCTATTCTGCTGTCAATCTCTCCAATCTGCTGTTATGACTACCTCCAGGTAATTGAATTGATTAAGGTAAGTAAAGGGGGCTGCGTGGTCTCGAGGTATGGTGTCCGCCTCGAGTGCTGGAGGTCCCGGTTTCAAGTCCCAATGAGGACCGGGATTTTTTCACGTGGACATCTAGTAATAAAATTTCCCCTGGTCTCTGGGTAGTGAGATCGGACGCCCGTGTGTATTGTTGCGCACGTAAAAAAAATCCCTTGGCAGGTGGAAATCGTAAAAGAGTAGCATAACGGCACTGCCCGGGCAAAATTTCGAGTTAAAAATCTACCCAAAGTATGTCAGGATGTCGCCGGTGCTACGGAGTTCGTGCACTGAGCTCAGTTTCTCCAAACTCAGGTTTGAGTTAGGAGGAGAACGGGGCACTTATGGGTTGCACCCGTGCGCTGTGATGTTGATCCATCGACTAAACTAAACTAAACTAAAGTTAAGTAAACATTTTCCTTCCAAGATTCAGATTGTATGACAGTTTGGTGTTAAACATGCCCAAAATAGTTCACACTTCTCCAGTTTATTTGTCTGCATAATCAGTCTTCTTCAATAATGAGTTCTTGTTGGATAGATATGTTTGTTCTCTTTTTGCCCAATGACTCTTTGCTACTCGTCTGCAAGATATATTCAAGGGCACATTATACTTTTCGGCTGATTTGTTAAATGACCGAGTTTCACACACGGATTTTATCACAGGTAATACACATGCCCTCGCCACTCTATGGTTTGTTTTTCTGCCTGTTGCTGACCATAACGACTGCAATTACTGCATTTTTTTTTTTGGGTAGAGGAGTGGTTTATCTTTTATGTCTGTCTTCATATTTCCATACCCTGTTAGCCGTGAATATAGATTTTCTATCAATTATACTCACAGAGTTAAAACACCAACATACTTACCTATAGAAATTACAACGTAGTAGATCTGGAAATTTCAAATATTAAGAATAAGAACAGAAATTAATAATATTCATATCTACATTCTCTGGGACCGGAGCGCAAGTGTTTCATTCAGTGTGATATCCTTCACCCAAATGTATGGTTTGAAATTGTTCGGAAACAGACGGCTTCACTGATACCTAGGTTAGACTAGACACAGTGTGTGCAGTGTTGTCTCTGCTATGTTAATCTATTTAACATCTGCTGTTGTAAATAATCCGCGCAGATTCCAGTGCAGGAAAATATTTACACTAGAGATAAATATGTCTTACTGTCATAAAACATTCCCTTTTTTCTTTCTACGGCGTATCTCCTCCTTAAAAACTATTTTATCTTCCTTCTGTCTGTTAATCAGGGAGATAGGAGACTGCCACCCATACTGAAGCATATAGACGATAGTTCATGCCAGCCATCAAGGAACACACTTGTCTTCTGCTCAGTTTGTACCTACCAACTCATGCTACGTTGATCAGTTAACAGTTGTAGGACCCACACATTTTGAATTCTTCTTCAGCGTTCTTTTTCATTTCTCCTTCATTCCCGCAGAAATATGCGTAACGTTAAATGACTGTCCTTGTCATTGAGAATTTTTAGTCCCAGTTGTTATACAAACTCCTACATTTAATACATTTATAGATTTATACTCTGTGTGTTTCAACGTTATTATGTTAAAACAGCAAGAAAGGCGGGGTTATTTTTGTTAGAAAACATGTCACTAACAACTAACTACTTCTCCGTTCTATCATCGGCTTTGATTGATTAAATGACTCACGTGCCCTCTAGCATCACTAATTTAAGATTTCTACAATGCTGATTTAATATCCTATCACTCACCGATATTCTCAATCTTCCCTCCGTCTCTCTCTCTCTCTCTCTCTCTCTCTCTCTCTCTCTCTCTCTCTCTCTCTCTCTCTCTCTCTCTCTTCGTTCTCTCTCTGTCCTAATATCTCTTTTTGTAACCACTCCACCCTCTGTTTCTTTCTCTCACTTTCACAGTTTCGTTTCCCTCTCCAACTCGTCCGCTCTCTTTCCTTCTCTATTTTTCCTTCTCTTTATGTCTTTCTCTACTTGTATCTTATCTTTCTCCATTCATCTTTCTCTCTTATCCATAACCCTCTTTCCGTCTGTCTCTTTCTCATTATTTCATGTACTCTTTCTGTCTGTCTCACGGTTAGTCAGTCTGAAGAAGTCAAAGGAACAAAAATCAGTATTTCATACAGAAAAAAAACGCATATCACCAGTTACACCCAAATCTGGAGTCAACGAGTTCTACTGATAACAAGCCTAGCATTATTAATTATGAAAACAACAGGCACATTATTTGTGGTCTTCAAAATAAATACCGTATTGACGAGTCATTGCAGTTACTTTCAGGAATGCTTCTCTAAATCCCTTGTACAAGTGCTTTGTGGCATGCTAAGAATTATTATGTAGAACCATCATCAGGGAAGGCTCATTCAACGGCCAAGTGAACATCCAAGATCTACAAGTAGCAGCGAACCGCCAGACATGGAGAGCCATGTCTTCTGCCCTATGCGCCGACTTAGGCTCAAGAGGAAAGACTAACTAACTAATGTATATAATCGGTGTAGACCTGTGTGTGAAAACACATTGTAGAGTCCCTGCAGACATTGTCAGATATGGTCAAACTGCATGTAATTGTCTTGAAGTCTTGAATCCCCAGTCTTAATGGGGGAAAGAAGACTACAAGATATGCAAGGAACCAGAGATTCAGCAGCAGTAATTACATACAAGATTCCCCTTCCAACACAAGATAACACATCAAAACCCCCATTTTTAGACGTTTTATGGGAACCTGCAGACTATAAGTCCTCCTAATTTCACAAAATGAAAGTTGCCTAAACTGACCAACGGGACATCCTGACGTGGGAACACATACTCTAAACATTTCCGCTCTTTGATGTCTTTACAGTTCAAACATGGCCGCATTAGATGAAATTGGAATAAACATAGAGATACTATCAGCAGACACTGTTTCCCCTACTGACGACTGGACTCATGAGACGACTCATCTCCTTGTCTGTATCGCAAGGCACATGAAATTAATCACCCGAGAAAGATGAGGAACTAGAATACTGAAGTTCCACAGTGGCTGGCACGGCACTAAAACATGTTTGCCTTTTCATGGTAGGAGACGCCAACATTCTGGTAAATGCATTGTGCTCCTTTGAGCAAAGAGTACTTCCACAATTTATATTAGTGCAATAAAATTCCAGCACAGGATGTCGAAAACAGATGGAGGAGTGATCGTAAAAAGTGGCTGGGGTAACTAAATGTTAGGGCTCATTTGAAAAAAAAAAAAAACAACACATTCTTTACCTCTATAATTGCTCCAGTCCCTTCCCACTGAGTACACAAGGAGGTTCTCAACACTGTGCACGTACCCAGTAGTTCCGGCGAGGGTCCACACATACAAAGTAGATGCTTGTGCTCCTGGTATAATATATAATGTTTTATTCCTGTGCAGGACGTTGCGATCAAACCCAAGATTGACTTTCTTGACGATTTAATGCTCACTACTTTGCCATTGCTTTCTTAACGAGAAGTCAACGTTTACAATCACGTGACCGGTACAAGGAACGAACCCACTACCCTACAGTCAGCGTATAGGAAGTTTCAACGCGAGCACGATAAACGACTCGGCCACGATGGCCTCTTTAATATACAACACACAAAAAGGGGGACTTCGTGGTCTCGAGGTATGGTGTCCGCCTCGAGTGCTGGAGGTCAAGGGTTCAAGCCCCGGTGAAGACCGGGATTTATTTCACGTGGACTTCTAGTAATATTTCCCCTGGTCTTTGGGTAATGAGATCGGACGCCCGTGTGTATTGTTGCGCACGTAAAATATCCCTTGGCAGTTGGAAATCGAAAAAGAGTAGCCTAACGGCGCTGCCCGGGCAAAATTTCGAGTTAAAAATCTACCCAAAGTATTTCAGGATCTTCGCCGGTGCTATGGAGTTCGTGCACTGAGCTGAGTTTCTCCAGACTCAGGTTTGAGTTAGGAGGAGAACCCAGCACTTATGGGTTACACCCGTGTGCCGTGAAGTTGATCCATCGACTAAACTAAACTAAACTAAACAACACACAATGTTCAAAATTCAATACACATAATGTAATATACACAATGCACAGTATTCAGTATACAATAGACACTATGTAATATATAACACACAGTATTCAGTATACAATACACACTATGTAATATACAGCACACAGTATTCAGTATACATCCTCTCTCCTCCTCCTCCTACCTCCTTCCCCTCATCTTCTCCTCCCTCCTCCTCCTTCTCCTCCCTCTTCCTCCCTCCTCCTCCCTGTCCTCCTCCTACCTCATCCCTCCTCCTCCCTTCTCCTCCTCCTTCCTCATCCTCTCTCCTCCTCCCTCTTCCTCCTCCCTCGCCCTCCTCCTCCCTCCACATCCCTCCTCCTCCCTCTTCCTCCTCCTCCCTCCTCCTTCTCCATCAGCCTCCTCTCTCCTCCTCCTCCCTCCTTCTCCTCCCCTTCCTCCTCCTGCGTTCTTCTCCTCTCTCCTTCTCCTTCCTCCTCCCTCTTCCTCCTCCCTACTCCTCCTCCCCTCCTCCTCCTCCCTCCTCCTCCTTCCTCTTCCTTCCTCCTCACTCCTCCTCCCTCCTCCTCCTAATCCCTCCTCCTCCCTCCTATTCCTCCCTACTCCTCCTCTCTCAGCCTATCTCTTCCTCCCTCCTCCCTCTTCCTCCTCCTCATCGCCCTCCTCCTAATCACTCCTCTTTCTTCCTCCTCCTCTCTCTTCCTCCTCTATCCTCCTCAATCCTCCTCTTGCCTCCTCTTCCTCCTCCCTCCACCTCCTCCCTCTCCTCCCTCTACCTCCTCCCTCCTCCTCCTCTCTCTTCCTCCTCCTCCCTCCTCCTCCTCCTTCTCCCTCCTCCCTCTCCCTCTTCCTCCTCCTCCCTCCTCCTCCTCTCTAAGCCTATCTCTTCCTCCCTCCTCTTCCCTCTTCCTCCTCGCCCTCCTCCTAATCACTCCTCTTCCTTCCTCCTCCTCTCTCTTCCTCCTCTATCCTCCTCAATCCTCCTCTTCCCTCCTCCCTCCACCTCCTCCCTCCTCCTCCCTCTCCTCCTCCTCCTCTCTCCTCCTCCCTCCTCCTCCCTCTACCTCCTCCTTCCTCCTCCTCCCTCCACATCCCTCCTCCCTCCACATCCCTCCTCCCTCCTCCTCCCCCTCCTTCTCCTTCTCCCTCCTCCTTCTCCCTCTCCCTCCTCCTCCTCCTCTCTCCTCTTCCTCCCTCCTCCTCCCTCTCCCGCTTCCTCCCTCTCCCGCCTCCTCCCTCTCCCTCCTCCTCCCTCCTCCTCCTCCTCCTGCTTTCTCCTCCTCCCTCTCCTTCTCCCTCTTCCTCCTCCATCCTCCTCCCCCTCCTCCTCCCTCTTCCTCCTCATCGCTCCTCCTCCTCCCTCCTCCTTCTCCCTCCTCTTCCCTCCTCCTTCTCCCTCCCCTCCTCCTTCCTCCTCCCTCCTCCTCCCTCTTCCTCCTCCCTCCTCATCCTTCTCCTCCTCCTTCTTCCTCCTCCTTCTTCCTCCTCCTTCTCCCTCTTCCTCCTCCCTTCTCCTCCTCCCTTCTCCTCCTCCCTCTGCCTCATCGCTCCTCCTCCCTCCTCCTCATCCCTCCTCCTCCTCCTCCCCTCTCCTCCTCCGCTCTCCTCCTCCCCTCTCCTCCTCCTCCCTCCTTCTTCCTCCTCCTCCCTCCTTCTCATCCCTCTTCCTCCTCCTCCCTCATCCTCCTCCCTCCTCCTCCCTCTTCCTCCTCCTCCTCCTCCCTCCTCCTCCCTCCCCTACCTCCTCCCTCCTCCTAATTCCTCCTACTCCTCCCTCCTCCTCCTCCCTCTGCCTCCTCCCTCCGCCAAATATGAATTAAATGATATGCTCCCCACCAGTGACTGGGCGAAGCCGGGCCGGGTCGTCTTATTTGGAAACGGGAATGGGAGCAGGGGCCGAATATGAATTAAATGAGACGCTCCATTTACCCAAATTAATTGTTGGGGGAAGATGTAAAGATCTTTCAAGTGCTCTTTCTAATAATAGACAGACAGACAGACAGTAGATAGTCCGGAACGGGAACGGGAGCTTATATGACTACTTATATGAATTAAATGAGATGCTCCCCACCAGGAGCTGGGCGAAGCCGGGCCAGGTCAGACAGACAGACAGACAGACAGACAGACAGACAGTCGGGAACGGGAACTTATATGACTACTTATATGAATTAAATGAGATGCTCCCCATCAGGGTCTTTGCGAAGCCGGGCCGGGTCAGACAGACAGACAGACAGACAGACAGATAGACAGACAGACAGACAGATAGATAGTCGGGGACGGGAACGGGAGCTTATATGACTACTTATATGAATTAAATGAGATTCTCCCCATCATGGACTGGGCGAAGCCGGGCCGGGTCAGCTAGTATACAATAAACAATACACAGAAAGAATTCACGAAACACGGTATAAAATACATCGTATATTATACACAGTATCCGTCTAGGAAGGAATAATAATGCAGAGAGTGAGACAGACAGACAGATAGACAGACAGACAGACAGGCAGGCAGGCAGACAGACAGACAGACAGGCAGACAGGCAGACAGGCAGGCAGGCAGGCAGGCAGGCAGACATACAGACAGACAGACAGACACCGAGATAAGAGAGATAGTGAGAAGGGGAGGAAAGATTATTAAAGCATTGGAATTGAGGCAGACAGAATCATAGAACGGTTATTAAACCAGAATCTGCAGTTCAGATAATGGCGGGTGGGAAACGTCAGAGGGATTCAGTGCGTCAGCACCTCTTGACACCGTGAAATTTTCGACGCAGATAAAATAGGTGGTTCATATTAGACCGGAATTATTTTCTGGTTTTAACTGTAACATCTAGTTGAGGAAAATGTGCTTGTTGATTACAGAAACTCAAATGTTATCATTTAATTTGTTGTCACATTTCTAAGGAACTTAGATAGGTAATACCATCTATCTCATCATCAGCTACAGCAGCAACAGCAGCAACAGCAGCAACAGCAGCAACATCAGTATCTTTGGTTAGCATGCCGTTTGCGGAATGCCGCTCTCAAAATCCTGCTTGAAAAACCAAATCTGTTGCCAATTCTCCAATTCTTCAGTGTCACATTCAAAGTCCTTTGTCTGCTAGAAACCACATGTGCCATTGCCCTTTCTCAAACACGTGACCTCTAATGCGACCACATTTGTTTGTTCCCAAGACAATATTGTTTATGAGCCCGTCTTGTCCCATCCAATGTCTTGATGGATTTATGTATGTTGAAATTTTTTTAGAGTTCTAAGAATCTAATATACACTGCCTCGCATGCTTCAATTTTCATCTTTATTGTTTGTGTAATGGCCCACTATTCATATCCGCATATTGCATATCATCAACAATTTTACTTGTGCTAATTTACTAACGTTATTTTTCATATTGCTTACCTCTAATAAATAATATATTGCAAATCAATGTAACATTTTCCTAGAAAAGGTGGCAACGGTTTTTTCAAATGCCTGATAGAATTCTCTATGAACAACAACAAACTATATTATAGACATGGTTTTCAACATTAGTGAAAGAGAAATATAAATGAGCACACCTTCATCAGAATCTGTAATATAAGCAGAAAAAAAACATGAATATACGTATTTGTTCTTGCTCTTGCTTTGAGAAATGTATCTTGCACTATTTATTCGCAACTCTATGGCACATTTATGTCAGTCAGTAAGAAATTGGCCCAAAAGGAATATATTATTTTTCTGTTACGCAGACAATAATCAAAGCACGTTATCTTATATATAAATTAGGATGTGCGTATGTATCTCTGTATGTATTTATGTATCTCTGTCCGTATGTCCTTTATACGCTCGCGAACGGCCCATCCGATTGAGATGAAATTTTCTACACGCCTTCCTTTCATTCCAGAGATGCCAACTGTCGTAGTTTTTTTTTCTTCTTCCTCCTCCTCCCTCCTCCCTCCTCCCCCTCCCAAAATACGTACGTCCAGGAAATGGTCTTCTACATAGACACTTCTCTCTGAGGTCCGCGATAACATATTAACCTGGTGGGATGACAATCAATCATCCTACTACCTCCTCCCTTCTCCCTCTTCCTCCTCCCTCTTCCTCCCTCCGCCTCCTCCCTCCTCCCACTCTCTACTCCTCCTTCCTCCTCCCTCCTCCTTCTCCTCCCTCCTTCTCCCTCTTCCTCCTCCCTCTTCCTGCTCCCTCCGCCTCCTCCCTCCGCCTACTCTCTCCTCCTCTTCCCTCCTCCTCCCTCTCCCTCCTCCTACTCCCTTCTCCTCCTCCTCTCTCCTCCTCCCTCCTTCTCCCTCTTCCTCCTCCCTCCTCCTCCCCCTCCTCCTCCACCCTACTCCTCCCTCCTCTTCCTAATCCCTCCTCCTCCCTACTATTCCTCCTGTCTCCTCCTCCCTCCTTCTCCCTCCTCCTTCTACCTCTTCCTCCTCCTCCTTCTCCCTCCACCTCCTCCCTCCTCCTCTCTCCTCCTCCTCCCTCCTCCTCCCTCTCCCTCCTCCCTTCTCATCCTCCCCCACCTACGTTCTCCTCCTCCCTCCTCCTCCTTCTCCCTCCTCCTCCCCCTCCCTCCTCCCCCTCCTCCTTCACCCTCCTCCCTCCTCCTCCTCCTCCTTCACCATCCTCCCTCCTCCTCCTCCCTCCTCCTCATCCTCCCTCCTCCTCCCTCCTCATCCCTCTTCCTCCTCCTCCTCCCTCCTCCCTCCTCCTTCTCCCCTTTCCCCCCTCTTTCTCTTAATCCCTCCTCTTCCCTTCTCCTCCCTCCTATTCATCCCTACTCCTCCTCCTCCCTCCTCCTCCTCTCTCCGCCTATCTCTTCCTCCCTCCTCCTCCCTCCTCTCTCTTCCTCCTCCCTCTTCCTCCTCCTCCTCCTTCCTCCTGCTCCCTCCTCCTCCTCCCTTCTCCTCCCTTCTCCTCCTCCCCCTCCTACCCCTCCCTCCTCCCCCTCATCCGTCTTCCTCCCTCCTCCTTCTTCCTCCCTCCTCCTCCCCCTCCTCCTTCCTCTCCTCTTTATCCCTCCTCCTCCATTCTCCTCCTCCCTCCTCCTCCTCTCTCTACCTCCTCCCTCCTCCTCCCTTCACATTCCTCCTCCTCCCTCTTCCTCCTCATCCATCCTCCTCCTCTATCCTCCTCCCTCCTCCTCCTCCTCCCTCTACCTCCTCCCTCCTCCTCCCTTCACATTCCTCCTCCTCCCTCTTCCTCCTCCTCCCTCTCATCTTCTTCCCTCCTTCTCCTCCCTCCTCCTTCTCCCTCTTCCTCCTCCCTCTTCCTCCCTCCGCCTCCTCCCTCCTCCCACTCTCTACTCCTCCCTCCTCCTTCTCCTCCCTCTTCCTCCCTCTTCCTGCTCCCTCCGCCTCCTCCCTCCGCCTACTCTCTCCTCCTCCTCCCTCTCCCTCCTCCTCCTCCCTCTCCTCCTCCTGCGATCTCCTCCTCCCTCCTTCTCCCTCTTCCTCCTCCCTCCTCCTCCCCCTCCTCCTCCACCCTACTCCTCCCTCCTCTTCCTAATCCCTCCTCCTCCCTCCTATTCCTCCTGTCTCCTCCTCCCTCCTCCTCCCTCCTCTTCCCTCCTCCACCTCCCTCTTCCTCCTCCCTCCTCCATTTACCCAAGACAGACAGACATACAGATAGTCGGGAAAGGGATCTTATATGACTACTTATATGATTTAAATGAGATGCTCTCCACCATGGGCTGGGCCGGGTCAGACAGACAGACAGACAGACAGATAGATAGTCGGAACGGGAACTTATATGACTACTTATATGAATTAAATGAGATTCTCCCCATCAGGGTCTGGGCGAAGACGGGCCGGGTCAGACAGACAGACAGACAGATAGACAGACAGACAGACAGACAGACAGATAGTCGGTAACGGGAACGAGAACTTATATGACTTCTTATATGAATTAAATGAGATGCTCCCCACCAGGGTCTGGGCGAAGCCGGGCCGGGTCAGCTAGTATTTCTATAAACTGTTTTAGCTATTTGCCAATTTATTTTATTTATGCAGCCAATTCCGCTTTGAAAGGAAACCAGGAATTGCACATGATTCTTCTTAAACAAAATGCACACTGGAGACTGCGTGTCATTTAGGTTTATTGAGGAGTGGACATGAATACGTTTCTCTTGCACGTGATAGCTACGGTGTTAAACAAACGGGCAGCATTAGATGGCAACTTACAAACTTACAAGGCACAGATAATTGCGGGCCAGGTGCTGCAGAAAGTGCATGCCATGTTATACCTGCACGTCCACATCATGCCAGGTGGGTTACTCCAAGAGTAGTCAACTCTCGGTTGTGCCCTGCTGACACAATGGGCTGTGGAAAGCCTCACCTTACAAGTGACACATTGGACGTTGCGACTAGACAACTTTCATCAGCAAAGACCAACAGAAACGACAAGAAAACAATACTATGACATTAAAAACTACTAAAATCGTACTGAGCAGGAGTCCTCGAAAAAAACAAAAGACATGCATACTAAGATTGCAAATATCAACATGTAAGCTGTGTATTCTCTCTCTCTCTCTCTCTCTCTCTCTCTCTCTCTCTCTCTCTCTCTCACACACACACACACACACACACACATATATACACGGCCCGGCTTCGCCCAGACTCTGGTGGGGAGCATCTCATTTAATTCATATAAGTAGTCATATAAGCTCCGGTTCCCGACTGTCTGTCTGTCTGTCTGTCTATCTATCTGTCTGTCTGTCTGTCTGTCTGTCTGACCCGGCCCAGCCCATGGTGGAGAGCATCTCATTTAAATCATATAAGTAGTCATATAAGATCCCGTTCCCGACTATCTGTATGTCTGTCTGTCTTGGGTAAATGGAGGAGGGAGGAGGAAGAGGGAGGTGGAGGAGGGAAGAGGAGGGAGGAGGAGGAGGGAGGAGACAGGAGGAATAGGAGGGAGGAGGAGGGATTAGGAAGAGGAGGGAGGAGTAGGGTGGAGGAGGAGGGGGAGGAGGAGGGAGGAGGAAGAGGGAGAAGGAGGGAGGAGGAGATCGCAGGAGGAGGAGGAGGAGGAGAGGGAGGAGGAGGAGGGAGAGGGAGGAGGAGGGAGGAGGATACTGAAAATTATTAATCCATTTGATTTTGTTTCTTTACTATGTGTAAAACAAATTGACAATTTGTTGCGTCTTGGAAATTATCATGCACTCGGTAGTGATAATGTTTGATGATAACCTCTTTGTCTTGCTCTCCCCCATCGGCTATCTGTAACGGGGTGTAGACTATTTCAGGATCTGTAGCCTTTGGCCAGATGGAAAACATACTCATCAGGGGGAAAAAAACTGCTGTTACAGTGTAATACAAAGGGTGTCAAAGTGCTATATAGAACATATACTGCTGTATACAGAACCTTTGCTGCTGCATGCATGTCAAGCACGGAGAACAGCTAACACGCTGGAAAACATCTAATGGTGGCGGTAATTTGCTTTCTGAGGAAAATGCACAGAATACCATGTAACACGAATAATGCAAGAAACAAAAGAAAACCGTAAATGTATTATTGTCACGAGATCGGTCGGACCTTGATTCTACGCCTACTTTCATCGTCTCGCTAAGATGGGAGACGACTAGCTACATTTTTCTCCGTGCATTCAGACCGACATAATGTGATGGCCCTATCATATCACGGACCCACATCAGATTCCTGCTTGGGGACACATTTGTTTTTGAGCCACATGGCACATTGGGACAAGAACACAGACCTGATCCCAGACTGATGATCTTGTGAGATGGCGAATCATGACATCCCATACCTATCGGCATGGCACATAATGATAAATATGTTGTTATGTCCCGTTGTATATTTCAGGGTATTTATGTGTTCACCTCTATCTTTAGCTTCCTCAAGATGTTAGAATTGTCTGATTATTGAACTGAAACATTGGATCTGTTAAAGACGTTATCGCCAGGTAGAGAGTATTATTGAGATATTTGAACATGTTTGTTTTTAATTAATTCAACAAGGAAACGAAGGCAGTAAGAACAATGCATTACGACCTGTGCAAGTTTCATGACACAAGGAAGTTTTTGGATCAGGGCACAAATTCAAAGAACCGGGGAACATTCAAATGTATGCCAAAATCATGCACGCTACTGCTATTATGGTGTGGATCGGAGTTTTCACATTTTAAAACGCAGAGATACCGACCTTTCTGGATTATTATTTACTATTTCCATGCACCAGTTATGTTTAATGTGCACACATGAACTTCTACTTTTCGCCCTTGTCAGAGAATGCGAGGTATCTGATCGACTATGCGAGGATCATGTGGGTGGGTGGACTTCCTTATTTTCTAAACGTTGTGGCCTACAATTTGACTCATATCCGGCACTTCTCTAGTTAGAGAAGGGAGCTGTGCCATTGACCACTCCGCCCACTGAGGACATTGACGAATGTGCTGAGCAAATATTCTACAAGTGTTATCACGCGTTGTGGACAGCCAGGGACATGCATTATACATGTGTGCGATTTTTGCCGCCATCGACATGCTGATGTGTGCAGGGATAATAATCTTGTTGTCATAAAGGCCTATCTATCAACTGTAAAAACACCACCACCACTACCACCATCAACAACAACGACGACAGCCATTAGCATGCAATGTATACACAAGCCAAATCCTCTCACAAATGTTCTGATGCCTAGTATCTTCTATGATTTATGTTTCTTTCCAATATATTTCATGAGTGCTGATCTATACTCGCGAAGTTTTTTCGATAATTTACTCTGCATACGTGGAGCGGGAAGAATTTGAGCTATTGATCACCCATGAGTTAACACTTGTTTCAAGTAGTGGGTAAACACTTGTTTCAGCTTGTGGATAAACACTTGTTTCAGGCTGTGCGTTATCACGTGTTTCAGGTTGTGAGTAAACACTTGTTTGAGATTGTGAGTAAACACTTGTTTGAGATTGTGAGTTTAGACTTGTTTCAAGTTGTGGGTAAACACTTGTTTCAGGTCCTTGGTAAACACTTGTTTCAGGTCCTGGGTAAACACTTGTTTCAGGCTGCGGGGAAACACTTGTTTGAGATTTTGAGTACACACTTGTTTGACATTGTGAGTACCGATTTTTGTTAAATTGTGAGTAAGCAATTATTTCAGATTGTGGGTAAATACTCATTTCAGATTGTTGGTAAATGCTGGTCTCAGATATGAAGTAAACACGTGTTTCAAGTGTAAACATTTCAATCAAATTATGAGTAATCACTTTAGTCGATATACACTATTATTTTTAAACAGTTATTAAATACTTGTTTCAGATTGTAGGTAAATACTAGCCTCAGAATTTGAGTTAATAATTGTTTCAGGTTGTGGGTAAACAGTATTATCAGATTATGAGTAATCATTCTGGGGTTGTTAAAGAGGTTATAGGGAGATGAATCTCCAGATCCTAACAGCCAACTGGATAAGAAACTTGAAATGGCTCAATAAGACTTTCTAGGGGTATAGACTAAATATAAAGTGATGTTTCCTAACAGAGGCCAATAGAGAACTGGAAATTTACCGAACTTCCGAGAGGATAGAGCTCACTCTTTGTAAACCGAAAGTCCGTGTGGTTATCCAGTCCATAATCAGCTCTATAGTAATGCTGTCCCTTGACAAGAATTATCAATGGGAACACACACCAAAAGACTCAAATACCAACTAACAAGTAAATAAACAACTCTTAAAAACAATACATAACAATACACTGGAATAACCCGGGGGAAGGGGAAAGTGTCTATAAGCTCATGTGTCATGGTATAATGATACACAATCATAATAAAAAGGACAATACATTTCAATAAAAGATATATCAATAATATCTAATTAATTAATTAACAGTTCAGACGTTGTCTTGGCGAAGGAATTAAATTAACACCTTCCTAGCCCCATTGTTTTAACCACACGGATAAATGTCAATTGTGTAAACTACACAGATAAATGTCCATTGTTTAAACTACACAGATAAATGTCCATTGTTTAAACTACACAGATAAATGTCCATTGTTTAAACTACACAGATAAATGCCCATTCTTATGTAGGAATCATAAATGGAATTACTGAGTTAGAATCCTGCAGGTGTTGGCACGGGGACAACATGAAGTAGTACTACAAAAGGCCTAGTGGCGTTCATCATGATGGGGTTGATGTTCGGATAATGGAGAGGCCAGTGATGATTAAGGGTGAATCACTCTTCCCGCATAGGGAAGGCATTCTCCTCCTCCTGCTCTGAGGACTATGACCTTCATGTTGCTTTTCTTCATCATTTATGAAAATACTCCATTTTCAGCCAAGCAAAGACATTTTCAGCCAAATGAAGAAACCACCGTTCCCTGTAGAAAATATGTGTCAAATAAAATAGCTAAATTTACAGAAACAAGTGGAAAAGAAAAAAGAAAAGGAGGAGGAAGAAAAGAAAAGGAAAGAGAAAGAGAGAGAGAGAGTGTGTGTGTGTCAAAGAGAAAAAGAGAAAAATAGAGAGAGAGAGAGAGAGAGAGAGAGAGAGAGAGAGAGAGAGAGAGAGAGAGAGAGAAGGAAGGCGAAGTGATTATGACACAAGGGTGGGTCACTTAGACCTGGTCCCATCGGGCTTCATAACCACAATATCTGATACGGCCCCTCACTCCCTTTATTGACATGTTATGTCTCTCTCACTCCTGCCTTATGGAGGTGGATCATTCTCATGCTGTCCAGACTCTGCCGCTGAGAATTTCTGGTGGCCATCAGCAAGGATGATGCCATTTCTCCGTCGTGGCATTTATTCTCTTCTTCCGTATAGATGTATAGGTAACTTCACATCATAGTTATAAATAACACAACATTATATTTATACATTTATAAATAAACTCATAATTGATTCTTTATGCATGAATACACATACAAAGAAACATAATCTCCTCTGAACATAAAGATAAAGAGAATATACGAGATTCTCCAGAAAAGTATTGTCATAAAAGAATACGGGTGATATTCTATAAAGTATCAAGGTAGATCTTTTCCCAATCATCATAAATAACCAGAGAACTGGAATATCTGTCCTTATAAAGGGCATGAACTGACCAGAAAGACATCTCTACGTCAAAGAAAATGCACTTAATTCTTCGATGATTTTCTTTAGATCTACACAAAGAAAACTCGAATATAAATTCAGATGTACTAGTCTTAAGTTTACTATGGTTTCCAACTTACCAAATAACTTATCGTGAATTATATATACAACACTAAAAGAGTCGATCTGGCCAAGACGTCTAGATCTGTCAAAGCATTTTTTGCCACTGCCCCGACAATACAACTTCTTGCCGGCAACTGTTGAGCTCACATTTTAACATATATTATATTAATAGGAAGTAATCTTGCCGCTTTCAATGGCAAGCCACAATTTGTGCGCGAACATGACGTCACTCTAGCGTGGGTTTTGTTTAAGGCGTAGGAATTGTAGAAACAAAGTGGGGAGGTAATCTGACTGTTGTCTGCCCTTGAAATGTGGAAAACGTGAGATAATTTTCTCAGTTGTCACCCCTGTATTTGTAAGTAGTTGTCAGCCCCTGACCTTTAACAATCCAAACTTCTCCGTGACAATGTTTTAGACAAACATCTCCCGCCATCTCCCAATCTCGCCTATGATCCCACGCCAGGTGTCCGATGTCACAGCTATTCTTAGCTACTGTTTACGGTCGTTGCCAATTTCTAAAAGGGAAAGAGGCGAGGAGGATTATTGTCACCGTTAAGAATCAAGGAGTGCCCTCTTATTAACGCTGTGAACTTTGAAACAATTACTCCCTTTCTATTCGGAAGGGGGACGATTGGCACTTGACATTATACATATAAATGTCACAATCATTTTAGTCATATTGTGAGTGTACCGTACTGGCACCTTGCCTGCTTGACAGACAATGGTGTGCTTCCCAAAAAAAAAAAAAAGGCACAATGACTAGGGATTGAGTTATACCTCTTCATATCACAAACCAAGGCTGAATTGTAGCGACCATGTGTTGCCCATGCAGCATGATCTCTCTCGCGGCCTGCCTAGTTTACTGCAGAGGAAATTTAACACCAATACATCTGCAACAAGAGAAGCTGCAGGATCAGCAAAGCTATGCTCTAACTGTCCGCCTGTCAGAGCTTCGATCCTAGACCAGTTGCCAAGCAAAGCCCGAAGCCGTTGGCACAATGTGAGGTGTTGAGTTTGGTAAGCACCGCTCAACATGCGAAGCTAACAGAAAGTAGGTAGTACCGTCTACTGTCACGCGGTAGCTCAGTCATATCTAACAAAGACCTGGCACTGTATTGTAAGTGTACACTTTAGTCACATTTTAGATAAATACTAGTGTCAAATTGTGAGTAAACACTTGCCCCATGTCGCGAGTAGACACTTGTCTCAGATAACACACCTTTCATTATGAGTCTTCAAGTATACCTACCTTTCCTTTAGTCTACTTGAATAGTTCCTAATGATTTAAACAGCGTCTTCTGAGCCCAGTAGCTCAATACCGTGGGTACGGGTTCTGCAATATTTTGATGTAATACTTAATAACTGGCCTGGTAATTTAAAACACACCCCCACACACACACTTACACACACACACACACACGCATGCACACACGCATGCATGCAGGCACAGACACACATACACACACACACACACACATACACACTTACGATATAGTCACGTTTCGCCTTCAGTCTCTGTTCTGGGGCAGACTTTATTGATACTGACTCTTCAAAGTTGTCAAGACATTGCTTATGTTTTTATTTGATGCTGATCTGTTTTAGCTTTCAACACTTGTACTTCTGTCTCTACTGTCTATGGCTATCTCGCCTAGTATATTACAGGCTAAGACGAACACCCCAGCGTTAGTCTCCTGATGTCTCTACTGCCTATGGCTATCTCGCCTAGTATATTACAGGCTAAGACGAATACCCCAGCGTTAGTCTCCTGATGTCTCTACTGCCTATGGCTATCTCGCCTAGTATATTACAGGCTAAGACAAGTACCCCGGCGCTTGTCTCCTGATGTCTCTACTGCCTATGGCTATCTCGCCTAGTATATTACAGGCTAAGGTGAGTACCCCGGCGCTTGTCTCCTGCTGTCTCTACTGCCTATGGTTATCTCATCAGTATATTACAGGCTAAGGCAATACCCCAGCGTTAGTCTCCTGATGTCTCTACTGCCTATGGTTATCTCATCAGTATATTACAGGCTAAGGTGAGTACCCCGGCGCTTGTCTCCTGCTGTCTCTATTGCCTATGGTTATCTCATCAGTATATTACAGGCTAGGGCAAGTACCCCGACGCTAGTCTCCTTCTGTCTCTACTGACCAAGGTTATCTCATCAGTATATTACAGGCTAAGGTGAGTACCCCGGCGCTTGTCTCCTGCTGTCTCTATTGCCTATGGTTATCTCATCCAGTATATTACAGGCTAAAGCAAGTACCCCGAAGCTAGTCTCCTTCTGTCTCCACTGACCAAGGTTATCTCATCAGTATATTACAGGCTAAGGTGAGTACTCCGGCGCTTGTCTCCTGCTGTCTCTATTGCCTATGGTTATCTCATCCAATATATTACAGGCTAAGGTGAATAAACCAGCCTAGTCCCCTGCTCATACCACCGTTACATGTTGCATGTACTTTGCAGGACGTTGCTGTCAACCTCAACACCAACCCCAGGTTGATTGTCTAGGCGAGGTTACGGTCAATAATTTATCATTGCTTTCTGAACGGGAAGTCCATGTTAAAGTCAAAATGACCGGTGCAGGGAATGTTCCCTTTTCTCCACCATCAGCCCACCGGAAATTAAAGCGCAAGCGTGTTAAGCCTCGCTGTCTGGCAGACTGCTTTGACCTCTATATAGTCAACATTTTCGTGGAAAAACCACACCTCCGCTGCATCTAACCACCCCATCATTTCCGTGCAGAATCTCCAGGATCCCCACCAACACAAAAGTACAGACCATGTATAACTTTTCATTACCCAGATTTGTGTGGACATCGTGACATTTCAGATATCCACGGTTTTACTTATTCTGTCTTTACTTATTCAGTCATGGAGATTTGTCCGCAACAGACGAGGTATATCTCCGGCGGGTCTATTCTCGAGATCCGCACAGTAGCAGGCAGGGAGATTTGCTCGCAGCTGACGAGCAATATCTCCGGCAGGCCTACTCTTGTTGGTTGCGGGAGCCGTCCGAGTCAGGCGGAGAGTCTGACGGTAGTACACATTTACAAGGTCCAGACACTTGCTTTTGACAGGTGTATGCGACCAGTGTTCCGGACGCGTATACAACCCTTACCTGCGGGATTTGGCTGAACGCCTCTAAGTCAAATCCCAAGGATTTAGGATATGGCCATCGCTCGTCTCCTGCTTGTGGAGGCGAGGTCTCGGAGGTTTGACGCTTAGCCGGCAGCGTCTGCAGCCTATCTTGTTCCAGACGTATTGGTTATCCATTCCTCTGGGTCAAACGAGGCAAGGCCGAGAGATGGAACATGTCGTTTGGGCATCACATGTTCTCTGAAGCTATGCCCATGCATTGTGATGGAATTTTGGCCACATTCCAACTCACATACTTTGGTCTGCCAAGACTGCAAGGTGGCACTCACTAAGAGTATGGTACGGGATGATTATTTTCTAAATCTCTGTGTCACTTGTTTGGTTGACTGCGCCACTGTGTAGCTTAGATAAATCTATGCATGATTCGCTCCAATCGATGTTAACCTGATGTCAGAAATCTTCTGTGCTACATTTGTCTACTAACTGTTGCAAGATGTGGTATTTTTCAGAGACATCATTACTCGTTATCAGAGTTATCATTACTCGTTCCTTAGTTTTTTTTTTAAATTTTATTTTTATTTCTGAGATATCCATCATTGCACACTGTCATGTGTCGCTTGAGTTCCAACTTAGTTGTAAGCATCGGCGTTTGCATGTACATTTGCACCACTAAAATCTTTGACGCAGTGTCAAGCCGAACTTCTGGTTAATACAGACATGATAAATTGAATTGTCTGCCTCTTGGTCAGTTGGTGCCAACATTACTTTATGTATTCTTTTAAATGAACCAAAAAAACAAAAAATAAATAAAAAAACACTTCCGTCTATAACACATTGATTTACTGCCCAAAATTTGAGGAATAATTTTCAGTTTTCGTCCAAGTTCGTTTACCAATATCTCTACATAACCTGTGTTATCTAATCTCCACATGACATTCAGTCCACCCATCAAACCTTTGATATCGCAATGTCTTTGATTACCTATAGTACTTTTATGTTACATGTACAATTCTCCTAAACTCTCTAATTGTTATTATATGTGAGTGCGGGGGTCATATTCATTACTTTCTTTTTGTGGTTCTGTTATGATTCTAGAACTCAGTGCTTCCCACTATTAATGCTTCTCTGCCCATTTACACGTAGTTAGGGCCATTCCTTCACTGTCAGGAGCAGTTTCCTCTGTATAGCATGGGATAGCAGTTTCACCTGGATTTAGAAACATTTCTCCTGCTCCGTTCCATTTTAATCCTCATTACCTGAAATGCTAATTTTATAATACAGTAAAAATTCTATTAACCGTCACTTTCGGGGCCAGAGATGTGGCGGATAACCGAATAGACGAATAACATAAATCTCTTAATACAGTAACGTGATTTCACTGCGGGCTTGGGACGAAAATGAAAATAAAATCCTTTAAAAGTGAATAATACACACATATTGTATTGAATGTTACAAAACGATCAATATAAGCTTCAAGATAAGATTAGTAATTTATACAAATGTATTGTAATACTATAAACCTACGTTAGTTTAAAATAATCGGTCATCTCCTTCTGCGACTTTGAGGCTCGAGCTTTCTGCGCGGTGATGTTCCTTGTCTTACGCAGAAGTAGGATCTGTGTTGCATTTCAAATCAGTCGATGCACTTGGATAACATTGTTTCCGCTTCTGAGTGGTTAGTTGTAGACTCTAGTTAAGAACTGATCATTCATTGTCATCAATTTCTTCTTCTTCTTCTTCTTCTTCTTCTTCTTCTTCTTCTTCTTCTTCTTCTTCTTCTTCTTCTTCTTCTTCTTCTTCTTCTTCTTCTTCTTCTTCTTCTCTTCTTCTTCTTCTTCTCTTCTTCGTCTTCTTCTTCTTCTTCTTCTTCTTCTTCTTCTTCTTCTTCTTCTTCTTCTTCTTCTTCTTCTTCTTCTTCTTCTTCTTCTTCTTCTTCTTCTTCTTCTTCTTCTTCTTTCTTCTTCTTCTTCTTCTTCTTCTTCTTCTTCTTCTTCTTCTTCTTCTTCTTCTTCTTCTTCTTCTTCTTCTTCTTCTTCTTCTTCTTCTTCTTCTTCTTCTTCTTCTTCTTCTTCTTCTTCTTCTTCTTCTTCTTCTTCTTCGTCAATGGTAGTCACACTAGAAACAATTTCATCATCGGTCAAAATTTCAAAACCTGCATGCATTTTGTCACATTCCAACCAATCTGGTATTTCTTCTGGCGTCATGTTTTCACTGTTTAATCCAACTTTGTTGCACAGTTGCACAATGTCAACAACACTAACAGCCTCAGTTCCTTCAGTGTCGTCACTAGGTTCAGGCAAGAGTTGATTTCACCCACTATATTCCACTCTATAGGTTGGACACTGTAAGGTCAGCCCAGGAGACATTGAAAATTGCGTACTTTATGTTGTATCTCGCAATTAGAAAAAAAAAGGTGTGTGGGGGGGGGGGGCGATGACGGATAACAGAAACTGTCGGTTAAACGAGTAACGGTTAATCGAAGTTTTATAGTATTTCATTTCTTCTACCATCTCTGCTGCCTTTCCTTATTCGTACATAATTGTAATTCCGAAGATATCAATTCTGCAGATTGTCAAAGGTAAATCGTCGGCCATAATGACTCATTGCGACTGGTTCCATATGACATCATAATTTTTCGAGAACAAATTCCGTTCATCTTGATTGGCTAAGTTATTTATCTTTGCTTATCTTCACACTTGTTCTGGTCTTGTTTCCTGTTACAGCTAATGTTTTCTGCGAGATTGTGTAGCCATTGCCACACCAACCTCCTTAGTTGCCTATTACGACATGTATGGTAGGTATTACTATTCTTTGCTTCACTTAACGGCCCCGCTTGCACAGTAGCGGAGCACAGATTTGCTCATGTTTGAAGATAATCCCTTGTTTGAAGATAATCCCTTGTTCTCGGCGTTTCCTGAGATATTTTACAGACTTCTTAAATATTGCTAGTAGAAATATCTCATCTACGTAACACACAATATATATATATATATATATATATATATATATATATATATATATATATATATATATATATATATATATATATATATATTTTTTTTTTTTTCACAGACTGTAACCTCGTTAAGATGTTTCATGTTTCTGAGTATTGCCTCTTTGTAAATGGTCAAAAGCTCAGATGATGAAACACATACTTGTACTTGTCTAACTCCTCCTGTTACTTCTTTCCTAATTCACTAAGCTCTCTTTCTTGTCTGATGACAGGATTTTGTTTCCATACAGCTATAACAATTGCTAAAAGCTATGTGTGCATATCATCCTTGTCATCATCACACCACCTGGCGTAGACATGCAGGTGTCTCCACAAACATCGACCTCAGTCCATCCAGCATCATTTCTCTAGGAGTGCTTCCATCTCCTTCCCCTTGATCTCTCCAGTAGTCACGATGATATCCATTGCCTCTCTTCTCATCGAATAACTAAAGAATGTTGTGTGACTCTTTCTTATAGTTATATACAATGTTCTAATTTCAGTAGCCACTTCCGAGTAATCGTTGTTAGTTGCTCGGGAAGTCCAGTCTGTGTGTGTATGTGTGCGCGTGAGTGCGTGCGCGCGCTTGTGTGTGTGCGTGCGCGCGTCTGTTTATAATTGCAATGGAAATGCAAATGTAATCTCGTAGCACATGCTACTAGGTGGCTGTCATGACACAGAACTACATATTAAATAGGCCAGACGTTATCTAAAGGGATAAACAAAATCTCTTGTTTACACCTATGTCCATCCTAATGTTGAGTTGAGTTGTATTGCGCTAAGAAACGACATCCCTACACTCAGGACATTCCCATACGTGCTCCCTGAACTTATTCAGCAGCCAGAAAAGAGTCATACTGCTGATGGTTCCAACTGCCATCGTCCAGATCCCGCAACATAACATGCTTTCCACATATGGGTGCTCAGTCTGTTCCCCCCGCTTTCTCCACCTGGTCCCACAGACGCCCGACCACCTCTCCCTTGTCCTTAGGTAATCTACCACCGAGGTAGAATTCCCTGCCAGCCTGTTCATTCACCCGCACTCCCGCATGACCAGGGCAGAAAATCCAAACACTTCTCACAATCTGTGACCTCTGAAGCGAAGCAATCAATTCTACACGAAACATCCCAGAAACATCTGCTACCCCTGTTTATCGCAAGCCCATCCCAGAAACATCTGCTACCCCTGTTTACCACATGTCCATCCCAGAAACATCAGCTAACCCGGTGTATTTACGAGACCGGGTCAACCTCAGAGCGGCATGTTGCGCAGGCGGGGTGGAGTGCTACAATTCACCCCAATCCCTCCCCAAACCCACCGGGCATCTGTATTTATAAGCATTGCACCTATTACCGCTGTTTCTAAGGGCAAGTGTTTATTCTCTAGTAGTGTTTTTGAAAATATGTTAAGAATGAAGGAGTGGCTAGAAATTGATTACTGTTTTACCATCATGACGTGAATTGTTGAACAATATAAAGTCGTCAATTCCTAACACATAACCAGCAAATGATCACACAATCCAGCGTTCAAACTACGCAGCATAACCCTTAAGTTCTGCAAATAGAACCGATGCGTGACATAACTTGGCTGTGGTACCCTTTGTCCAATGATCTCATCTCATCTCATCATGTTCCCCTTGTACCTTGCGGTGTCGAGGTGAAGTATAAGCAGCGGAAGAGTGCCCGCTTATGGGCTTCATGTATCCATGTTCCCATGGACTCTGTTATTCCTTGCGTCCATCGTTTACGTGGTCGGTCTCTTTCTCTTCTTCCCTCTGGTCTGTACATCATTGTTTGCTGTGGTATACTGTTAGTTGGTAACCTACTTGCATGGCCAAACCATTTGACTTGCTGCCTTCTAATAAAATCTAGCGCAGCTACAACCCTCACTTTAGTCCTGATTTCTTAATTTCTGATCTGATCTCTTCTTGATATATTGAGTATTCTTCTCAGGAATCTCATTTCTGTTGTTGTGATTTTTCTTTTCTCTTTTTCTGTCATTGTCCAGGTTTGGCATTGGTAACATAGAGTTGGTAGGAAAATTGTGTTGTAAAGTGCTTTCTTAGTAGTTATTAATACATGTTTGTTCTTTAATATTGGTGCCATTTGTCCAATGAGTTGGTTTGCATTATTGCATCTATTTTCGATCTCGTCTTCAGATTTGCCATTTGATAATTCGTATATCCTTTACAGGACATCGCTGTCAACAGCAGTATCTTTCAGCTGCCTGTTGATTTCTTGGCAAGATTACGCTCAGTAGTTTACCATTGCTTTCTGAGCGGCCGGCTCAGTTATCCCCCTAGTCACCAGCGGGGGTCGAACCGCTCCCAGCTCTCGCCCGCTACGAGACTCTGCGTGATAAACGGGATTACGGAGAGAAAGTGTTGTAACCCTTCGGACAGAGAGACCGGCGGTTTCTTTACATATGCTGTCTATATATGTTATAAACAGGAGAGGGGACAGGACACAACCTTTCCGTACTCCGGATCTTATGGTGAAGGGTTCTGAGTGTCCTCCAGTTGCTCTCACTATGCATTCACTGTTGTTGTATAAGCTTCTGCATAGGTTTGTTAGATGTGCACTCACTCCATATTGTTTGAGGATTTCCCACAGCTTGTTTCTATCTACTCTATCAAATGCCTCTTCTTGGTCGACAAAGGCTAAGTAGAGTGTCTCATTGAATTCGATTGATCTTTCTATAAGTTGTCTAAGAGCAAAAATGGCATCTGTGCATCCTTCGTTTTTCTTAAATCCAAGTTGTGTTTCGCTGAGCTGGGGTTCTTTAATAGTTCATAATCTTTTCTCAAGAATTTTGCAAAATATTTTCTCAGTATGACTCAACAGTGAAATGCCTCTGTACTGTGTGCAGTCTATTTTGCTGCCTTTGTTTTTCCAAACTGGGACAATTATGGCGTTTCCCCAGTCTTGTGGTGTATGTTGTTCTACTCAAACGTGGTTGAATAGTCTATGTAGCCATGCTGTTCCTACTTCTCTCCCTGCTGTAATTAGTTAATTTAGTATTTCATCTTGTCCTGGTTAGTGAAGAGAGAGTGAGGAGGAGAAGACGAGGCAGTGGTGTGAGAAGAAGGCATAGAAATAGGAGGGCAGGCGCCAGGAGAACAAGACGAAAAGTGGAGATACTAGGTCTCAACCATGTAAGAGTGGGATATTGGAACTGTTGTAGTGCCAGGCAGAGAGGTCCTGTATTTGAGAGGCTAATACATGATTTTGATGTCCTCACGCTCCAGGAGCTAAGTACAGACAAATACTATTGACCTGGTTACGCCAGTTGTATAAACCCTACTGGGAAGATGAGACATGGGCAAGGTCTGCTGGTGAAGGAAGGAGTGAAGCATGTGGTACTTGACTTGAGCCAGTGGAATTACAGTGCAAGAGAGGTCAAGGGTATACAAATGGAGATTGGGGGATTAAGTTGGAACATCATAAATGTATATGCCACAGTGGACTGTTTTGTCAGAAAGGAACACTGGGACTGGCTTAAGGAATTGGAGGAATTACCAGGTGATAGGCTACTCATATGTGGAGACTTCAATGCGAGGAACAGAGATTGGGACAGCAGTGGAGAAAACCGACAGGGAATTGCCCTTGCAGATGCCATGGTGGACTCGGATGTGATCTGCATAAATGATGGTAAGCCGACTAGAATGGCAATGAGGCCTGGCGATGCAGACACAGCTATTGACTTGGCACTTGTCTCCCAGTCATCAGTCCTTGATGTAAAGTGGACTGTTTTGAATGATCATGGGAGTGATCACATGCCATGCTCAGTTCTGATCTCTAAATCCAGTAAAGTTAAGGCTGGGAGAGCGCGCAAGACCTTCCGGTATGAGTAGACCGACAGCCTTCTTGGACGCCTCAGACAGGGGGCATACAACAGGGCTGTTAAAACTCCTTTTTTGCAACCCCCATGGTGGACCTCAGAAGTAGACCAGGCTTGGATAGCAAAGAGAGCTGCTGTGAAGCAGCTAAGGAAAGTGCGAGAGACACCCAGAAGCTCACGAGAGGAAGTGGACACGGCGGGAAATGTCAAGAAAGACAAGGTGGAGGTTTTCAAGCGCTGTGCTGCAGAGGCCAAAAAGGCAAAATGGGAGTGTTTCATGAACGAGATTGGAGGTGATAAAACACTGCGAAAATTCTGGAATCTGCACAGACAAATACAAAAAAAAAAAGATCGGCCCATGACAGTGGGAACAATTTATAGAGATGATGGTGTGCGCGGGACAAGAGACAATGAGAAAGGGGAGGCGTTTCTCCAGAGATTGTTAGAGCAGACCAATCATGATGATGTATTCACCAGGGATGCAGTTAGAGAAGAGTTATCTGGCACCATAAAGAATATGCCTTATGAAGACATCATACGAGTTGAAGATGTAAAACATATTTTGAAAAAAGGCAAAAGACACGGCACTAGGGCCTGATGGTGTCAGGTATGGACACATGAAGGCTTTGAGCAATGTAGACCTGAAGGAGACGACCGACTGCTTTAACCAGAGCATTAGGACAGCATCTGTACCACAGGATTGAGTACACAGTTATCTCATCCCTCTCCCAAAACCATTTAAGGATCATTCAAAGCTTAGCGGCTTTAGGATCATCCACCCTTCAAAATACATTTGGGAAGGTTCTAGAGAAGATAGTCGCTGTCAAGCTGCAAGAGTTTTTGGAAAGGGGGAAGCTTCTTCCAAGAGGCCTGGGGAGCTACAGACCAGGAAAAGATACCTGGTCAAATGCAGCCACTTTTGCCTTTGACGTTTATTAGGGGTTCCAGAGTAGACAGGAAACGATGGCGACAGCGCTTGATCTCAAGGATGCGTACAATAGAGTTCGATGTGATATTTTGATGACCGCACGGATGGAGAAGAGGGTCGATCCCTGGTTGGTGAATTGGATAGCGGCCGTCCTGCAGTCTCGTCGGATTGCTCTCCGTCTGAGTGCATGGACCTCAGAGCCACATCTTTTAACCCCGGGACTGCCACAGGGATTTGCAATCTCACCGGTGCTATTTAACGTGTGTACGATCAAAATTGCAAACCTAGAAGCACCAGGGGTTGGAAGGATACTAACATTTGCAAATGATATTCTTGCATATAGGCAGGGGAGAGATAGGGTACAAACAGCCCAGGAGATACAGGTGACATTAGACAAAGTGATTGACTGGTGCACTGAAGTGGGTGCTGTCATCCACCCGGAAAAGGCAGCTGTTTTATGGTGCTCTCTGGACAACAGGATTGTTAGACCTGATGTAGCAAAGCCTCACGTTAGATGGTGGAAGGGTCAACAGAGAGAACAAACTGAAGTATCTAGGAATCACATGTGATAAGAGCCTATCCTTCAAGGACCATGTGGAGACGGTTGTGACAAGATCTCAAAAGGGACTCAACGCAATTAAAACTATGGCTGCAATGGACATAGAGCAGAGAATGCGTTTCACACTATACCAGTACTTGATCCTCTCAGTGATTGATTATGGACTAGGACTGTTCACTGTCTCAAAGAGTCAACTGTTGAGATTGGAGGGCATACAGAACGAGGCTATGCGGGTCATTCTGGGATGCACCAGAGACACCCCAGTGGTGTGTATGAGTTACCTCCTCGGTTTGCCGACTGTTGCTGGTAGGCTCAAGATGATGCAGGCGAAGGCATACCTCAGAGTAGCTGCTGACACAGATCACCCGTTGCATGAGGCGCAGGACGCAGTTAAGGGCCAGCGACTGATAAGAGGGAAATCATGGATGGCTCAACCGGAGGATACGATCAGACAGGTGTGCATATTGGAGAACATTAGGCGAGGAGAGGAGTGGGTCAGAGTGCCAGCGTAGCAGTTAGACTTATGCAGAGTTATAATCACATTGAGCCGGGAGTGCAGGGAGTGGCCAGCAGGGGCCACGCAAGTGGAAGTCCAGCAACTAATTCAGGATAATGCTCGCCCGGGGGATGTGATTATCTACACAGATGGTTCGGTGTTGAGAGGTAGTAGAAGTGCCTGGGGGTTCTTGGCAAAGGCTAGTGGTCGACGTTTGGTGTAGGAGAGCCTGGCATATGATACCACAACATCTAGCTTAAGAATGGAGGTGGAGGCAGTCAGTGCAGCTTTCCGCTGGTTGGCGAATACGATACACACACACATCGTGATTGTAACTGACTCAGAAAGCATGCTGAGTAGGGTGAGGACAGGCAAGCTTCGTGCAGAGTGGCTTGCTTCGCTTCGGAAGTCACGGGTGGCATCTTTTCTCCGGGGCATGCTGGTGTGCTGGGGAATGAACAGGCAGACAGATTGGCTGGCTCTGCTAATTTTGGTGGAGTACTGATGCATGATAATGCAGATGTGGTTGCGGCCTTGTGGGAGCACGTGTACAACTCGGAGGAGCAAATGGATCACCATGGTCTGGCAAGAAAGCGACAGCGAGGAGTGACGAGAGGATCTGGCCGATGCTCGACGCTTAGAGGAAAGGCTAGATGCACATATAATCAGATTGCTACTGGTACTATTGGGGTTGGAACTCTTCGCTGGCTTCTGAGGATGGGGACGGAGCGCTTATGGGAATGTCCCGAATGCTGTGATGCTGGTTCCTAAATCAATCAATCAATCAATCTTTTCCTGGTGATTTGTTCAATGGGGCTAATCTGATGGCTTCTATAATTTCTTCTGTCAGTATGTCTGGTTCTAGTTCTTCAGTGGTATCTGTGTCGGTTTCTTGAATTCCTGAGCCATCTGATGGGATGTTGAGAAGTTGTTCGAAGTACTGTTTCCATCTTATTAGGATTTGTTTTTGTTCACTTATTGGTTCTCCATTTTCATTATTGATTATTTCAGCTGGGTCAAAGGGTTCTCCTCTGGCTCTAATTGCACTTATCTTTTTATAGAAGTTTCTAGTTGCCTCCTTGTAGTTTGTATTTAGAGTTTCTCCATACTCCTCCCATTCTTTTTTCTTTTTCTCTCTTTACTATTCTATTCACATGTATTCTCGCTATTCTATATTCTATGTAATCGCATTCATGTGTGCTCTTCGACCACTTTTTATATATATATATATATATATGACACGGCCCGGCTTCGCCCAGACTCTGGTGGGGAGCATCTCATTTAATTCATATAAGTAGTCATATAAGCTCCCGTTCCCGACTGTCTGTCTGTCTGTCTGTCTATCTATCTGTCTGTCTGTCTGTCTGTCTGTCTGACCCGGCCCAGCCCATGGTGGAGAGCATCTCATTTAAATCATATAAGTAGTCATATAAGATCCCGTTCCCGACTATCTGTATGTCTGTCTGTCTTGGGTAAATGGAGGAGGGAGGAGGAAGAGGGAGGTGGAGGAGGGAAGAGGAGGGAGGAGGAGGGAGGAGGAGGGAGGAGGAGGGATTAGGAAGAGGAGGGAGGAGTAGGGTGGAGGAGGAGGGGGAGGAGGAGGGAGGAGGAAGAGGGAGAAGGAGGGAGGAGGAGATCGCAGGAGGAGGAGGAGGGAGAGGGAGGAGGAGGGAGGAGGAGGAGAGAGTAGGCGGAGGGAGGAGGCGGAGGGAGCAGGAAGAGGGAGGAGGAGGAGGGAGGAGAAGGAGGAGGGAGGAGTAGAGAGTGGGAGGAGGGAGGAGGCGGAGGGAGGAAGAGGGAGGAGGAAGAGGGAGAAGGAGGAGGGAGGAGAAGGAGGGAAGAGGATGAGAGGGAGGAGGAGGAAGAGGGAGGAGGAGGAATGAGGAGGGAGGAGGTAGAGGGAGGAGGAGGAGGAGGGAGGAGGATAGAGGAGGAGGGATGAGGAGGAAGAGGGAGGAGGAGGAATGTGAAGGGAGGAGGAGGGAGGAGGTAGAGAGAGGAGGCGGAGGGAGGAGGAGAATGGAGGAGGAGGGATGAGGAAGAGAGGGAGGAGGAGGGGGAGGAGGAGGGAGGAAGAAGGAGGAGGGAGGAAGACGGATGAGGGGGAGGAGGGAGGGGTAGGAGGGGGAGGAGGAGAAGGGAGGAGGAGGGAGCAGGGGGAAGGAGGAGGAGGAGGGAGGAGGAAGAGAGAGGAGGGAGGAGGAAGAGAGAGGAGGGAGGAGGAAGAGAGAGGAGGGAGGAGGAGGGAGGAGGAGGAGTAGGGATGAATAGGAGGGAGGAGAAGGGAGGAGGAGGGATTAAGAGAAAGAGGGGGGAAAGGGGAGAAGGAGGAGGGAGGAGGAAGAGGGATGAGGAGGGAGGAGGAAGGAGGAGGGAGGAGGAGGAGGAGGGAGGAGGAGGAGGGAGGATGATGAAGGAGGAGGAGGAGGAGGGAGGAGGGTGAAGGAGGAGGAGGAGGGGGAGGAGGGAGGGGGAGGAGGAGGGAGGAGGAGAACGTAGGTGGGGGAGGATGAGAAGGGAGGAGGGAGAGGGAGGAGGAGAGAGGAGGAGGGAGGAGGTGGAGGGAGAAGGAGGAGGGAGGAAGGGGTAGAAGGAGGAGGGAGGAGAAGGAGGGGGAGGAGGAGGAGGAGGAATGATGAGGAGGGAGGAGGTAGTAGGATGATTGATTGCCATCCCAACAGGTTAATATGTTATCGCGGACCTCAGAGAGAACTGTCTATGTAGAAGACCATTTCCTGGACGTACGTATTTTGGGAGGGGGAGGAGGGAGGAGGAGGAAGAAGAAAAAAAAACTATGACAGTGGGCTGCACTGGAATGAAAGGAAGGCGTGTAGAAAATTTCATCTCAATGTGATGGGCCGTTCGCGAGCGCATAAAGGACAGACATACGGACAGACGGACAGACGGAGATCCTTTTTTATATATAAGAAGATATATATATTTTATTTTTATTTTTTTGTGGGGGGGGGGGGGGGTCTTTTACAGCTTTCTTTACTTCTGCGTTCCACCAACTTGTTATTTTCTTTATCCGTGTTTTGCGTTTTTTTTTGGTGGTTCCACATGTTATCTTTGCAGTATATAAAATACTTGATTTGAACATCTCCCATTCTTCTTCCACTGTCTTTCTTTCTATAGGTAATTTTACAAAGATTTCAGTTAGAACTTTTTCATAATTTTCCCTCACTGCCTCGTCTTTGAGGTTGTTTAAGTTTACTGATTCGCATGGCATGTATTTTCCTGCTCTTTGCTTTCTTCTACTGATGGTTCTTATTGTGGCAACGATTGTTTTATGATCTGTGTTTATACTTAAATTTGGCACTGCCCTTTCATCTAATATATTTCTCTTTCTGGTATTTCTTATTAATATAAAATCAATTTGGCTTTTAGCATCTAGATCGTTCCATTTATACCAGGTGTATATTTGTGAGTCTTTGTGTTTATAGAATCTATTTGTTAAATAGAGGTCGTGTTGGCTGCATAGCTCTATCAGTTTTTCTATGCCCGCTCTGTTGTGTCCTAGTCTTGCATTGAAGTCTCCCATAATTATGATGTTGTCCTGCTTATCTATTTTATTTAGCACGTCATGGATGTCTTCATAGAAGTCCTTGCATTCTTGCTCATTATTGTTTGTATTACATGGTGCGTATACTTGTACATATGTTGTAATTGTTTATTCTTTTATTCTCAATGATACATATTTTATTTCTAGTATTCCTCTTGCTAGCCGTGGTTCAATGACTATTCCCACACCGCGTCTTGCCCTTTCTTGCTGTTCCACTCCAGAGTTGGCAAACGTGTAACTGTAGTGGATTTTCTTGCATCCTTCACCCTTTATTCTGGTGTCCGCTATTCCCATCAGTTCAATTTTCCTCTCTTTCATTGTTTCTATAAGTTCTTCTTCTTTACTATTAAAACTGCAGACGTTCATTGTGCCTATGTTTTGAATCGCTGATCTATCTCGTAATCCATTCACATTGCCGGGTCTATATCCGTTAGGGTCAGTCCGTTTATACTTCTTAGTTTTTTTTACGAGCAGTATGAAGATCCCCTGCCGGCTTGCTAGGCCAGTCGCAGGTTTAGGACAAAAATCTGACCATAGGGAGTCCATCCCCTATGGCGAGCCATATCCCCGTTAGCCCATGACCTCGCGGTCATGGTTTCCCAGTCTGCACCACATGGAGGTGGAGTTGACTTGTGTAGTCTGCGGGTCAAAGGCAGGCTACTAATTTTCACTTTTAACCCCTCCTGGGAGAGGCTAGCCAATCCTAACCCTGCTGGCTGCAGGGCCAGGCGCAATCCACACCTTGCAGACCTTCTTGATTTTCACTGGATGCAAATTCTGGACAATGCGCAATGAAGTGTTTGGAAAAAAAAAATATCTGTGGTAATTTAGAAGAATGCTGAGAATATCATCGACAGAAAATAAAATGAACACTGAGGTACTGACAGCCATAGGCGTTACAACATCGCTCATCAAAAACATACGGGCAAGACAAAATAAATATATGGAACCTATGAACAGAAGTGTTGGATGTAGAGAAGATAACTTTATGTGGGAAAATATTATTCAGGAAAAGACGGAAAGATATATGCGGAAATTTTAACTGATGAGCAATAATATAGGTAACATTAACTATATCCAAATATCATATAGCAGAGAGCATATGAGAGTCATGATGGTCAGTGTGTACTCCAGACCAAGTACTCAAACACGAAGCACATGAAAGTTCCGACTTATCATTGGCACCTTGCCGTCTTGACAGACGATAGTTTGTGCTTTAAAAAGGCATAATAACTTTTACCTATGGCGGTAGCGAATGTGACTGATAAGGCCAATCTGCGCTGTAAAGTCCGTTCACAGTGGGTACATGTGAACACATGGTCATTTCCACCATCATGCACCATCTTACGTCTCACACGCTCGGTGTGTGACTTATCTGCAATAATTTTCTGCTTTGTCTTTATTCCATTTCTGATCTTTGCCCTCCATGCAACACGTTCAGCAGCGACTTGCTCCCAATGTGCATTATCAATGCCTGTATCAGTCATGTCCCTCTTACACACATCTTTGTATCGTAGTAGAGGCCGACCCTGAGATCTCTTACCCATCTGTAATTCACCAAAAAAGATGTCCTTTGGTTTTCTACCATCATCCATCCTCCTAAGATGTCCTATCCATCTAAGTCTACGAAGACTTCCGACTATACAGCATATATATGTAGTCTTCATGGATCCTAAACTGAGGGATAGAGAGTTTCATTTTCTGACAGCCATCAGTCCATGCCCAGGTGATGGTCAGATTATATCTACAAGTAAATTGTAGGGCGATGTATGTTGGCGCTAGAGTACAGAGGTCTCCAGATAATGGGACTCCACGTCAGTTCATGAACCCATGAAGGTTTGCTGAGTTGAACCACCACTGCTCGTTTAACGTGGCACAGATAAGTGTAAGAACCCGTAAGTCTTGGAGATAACACATAATTCTGATGGTGAATAGGTCTTTCTGTGAGCCACGGATCTAGTTTTATCACAAGAGGATGGCAAGACGGTTAAACACTGTCAGTATTTGGGTGGAATCCTCGGTAGCGCAGTGGTTAGCACGCTGGCCTGTCGGCTGAGTCGTCTTGTGTTCGAATACTCTTCCATGCGAGGCTATTAAACAACGGGTTCACGGCAATGTTCCGGACGGTAAACGAGGCCGGCGTAATATTGATCAACACCAACCGAGTACCGATCAGTCTACAGAACTCTGGATCAGCTCCAGATACACATTACATCTCCAGGTGTGGCAAGATTCCTTTACTGTACTGTGTAACTATAGGTGGCTGTCTGAATGCCCCAGAGTCGCTCTTGGACTTGCGAATATAAGAATTAAGCTTCATTAGTTTCATAGCTCCCCCGATGTGTCTCCACCTTGCCGTGGTGGGGGAGCTTGCGTGTCCCATCGACCCCATGTGCTTGCCGATGGGTGAAAAACTACATATCGGACAGCATATGGGATAGGGACCAGACTAAGAAAGACACAACCTGCTGCTCTGCAGGTGAGACTGAGGATAGCAGTCCAAAATTTAAATCAGGCGCACGAAGGCAGAAGTTCTTGGTCCGGACAAAACACTAAAGGCTCCCTGTCGAGGGCTGTGGCTGAACGCCTCTAAGACACAAACCCTCGGACCTGAGAGCCGGGCTGATAGCCACCTCTCGAAAAATAAAGGCGTGATATTGAGCAAGCTACATGCTCAGGTCTGATAGAAGTTCGAAGGCTCTCAGCTGGGGGATATGAGAGATTCCCGGATGAGAGGCCAGGCCGTTTCTCGTTCACCGCTGCACGAAGGTAAGGTGCTGATCCGGCAGCACAAGTAGTCTACCTCGTGAGCGAGTACAAAAAGTCAAAAAGTGCCCCAGACGAAGAAAGCGGCTGCGAAAACTGTATCTAACTCATAGAGAGTGTAGACAAAAGTGGAAGAACGTCTCAATGCCGCAAAATGGAACGCACGGCGAGCGAACCTATTGCGTGGTCCGAAGTCAAAAGCGTGGGTGTCGCTTGCAGTCTGACCGTCCCTGGTGTGTGCTTGAGCGATCAGTGGCAAACGAGTTGCCCAACACATGGAAGTGAGGAACTAAAGCAGCCATGAGCAGGACGTGGCAACTCCTCGGGTGAGCCCAGTCACAGAGCAATATGTGCCGGCCCTGCAATTATGGAAGCCTCCTTGGATAGCGAGGGAATGCTCATGGTCTGCCCCTGCCTTCCCTTGAGGGCCGACCACGATGTCGTTCGTCGTTCTATCTTGACCAGCTGAGATGTTAGCGACATCACAACAGTTCAACGTGCCTCGAAACCAGAGGATGGCTAACCTCATTAAAAAATGCCCGCTGGAAGTCGGAAGTGTCGTCCTATGGGTGGCAAACTAAAAATTGACACTACGCAATTACGTCCGAGTGAAATGTCTCGTCCGAATGTCTCTCGTGCTAGGAACAGCTCTGACTACCTAGTTTCCGAATGCCGCTCTTGTTCGGAACAGTTCTGACTGGGTAGTTTTCCGAATGTCTGTTGAGCCTGGAAAAGCTCTGATGGGCGCAACGACAAGCACATGTCCGAAAACTCGCAGAGTGGATGCCGTCTGCAAACCTGTCTGGTTTGTGCGGGAATGACCCGGGGAAACGAAATGACCAATATATTGAAGTGAGGATTTAAAGCAGCCATGAGCAGGACGTGACAATCTCCCTCGGTGAGCCCAGATCCAGGGCGTTATGTGTCGGCCCTGCAACTATGGAAGCAACCTTGGATGGCAGAAAATGCTATGGACTGTCCCTGCCTTCCTTTGAGGGATGACCGTTGTCTTCGACCGTTCCACCTTGGCCAGCATGGTTGCAGATGGCGCCACAAAAGTGAGAGTCTCCCAGGAATGCTACCTGGTCAAAAATGCACGCTAAAGTCGATGTGTTGGCCTACGGGTTTCGGCCCAAGGGCGCCTAACAGACACACCGCAATCACATCTGAAAAAACACTCCGGATGAACGAAAAGAAGAGAAGATTAGTTTCATAGTAGACGACACCAGGATGTTTCACATTATTAACAGCCTAGCAGACACAAGCACTTGTATGTTCGCTACCAGCTAAAATGATGTGCACCTAATACCAGGTCTTTCTGTTTAGGGACTGTTAAAAGATGTAGAGATTGCAGTTAGCATATACATAGTGTTCACATATGTTATCTGGTTAAATATGCTTGGCCTCTGATAGAGTCACATGTTATTTAACGTTGCCGCAGTTGTATGATGTCATTTTTACACACACACACACACACACACACACACACACATACACACACACGCACACACACACACACACACACACACACATATATATATATATATATATATATATATATATATATATATATATATATATATATATATAAATAAACATTATTTCGCCGAATCTCTTTGGACAACTATACTTAGAAAGGATCTTTACAGGCAGTAAATATGATGCTAAAAATAATTGTTACACAAAACATCAAGGGAGCAACCTATGCATCATTTACAAGGCTATTGGTCCTTACATTTAGTACCAGAAGTTAGTCGCGTGTTCTTTACAGGACGTTGCGATCAACCCCAATGCGTTGGGTGTTTGGTGTTTACTAAGCAATGTTAGTTCAGTAGTTTGCCATTTATTTCTCAACCACCGACGCCTCATACCATCGACATTCAAATCGTCAGCAGTTTATTTCGAACCCTACCCGGTACTACCCTACTGCCGGCTCTGTGGTGAAGTGTTACGAGTGCAATTCATATTCCCACATACCGCGTTCCAAAAAACATCTGCGGGCGATTTGGAAGCAGACAGCCTTACGTTGGTTTTCCTACAATGGTATGAGTGCCTTTCATTAAAAAAACAATGATAAACTACTGAACAAGTCATACATGTTGACAGGCTCTGGTGACACGTATTGTCTTTGGGAATGTGTCTAACTGTGGTGCACATTAAGGTATTAACAAAAACAACACACACACACACTCGCAATATGACAAGCTTCTATATTGGTTTGGGCGTATGTCTGTGAGAGTGCGCACGCTCTAGCGAGCTTGTACAAGTGTGTCTGTCTGTCTGTGTGTCTGTGTGTGTGGATGTACGTGCGTACGCGAAAACAAAAACAAGCGCGACAAAATCAAAAAAATATCTAAGTATGTGAGATTGTTGAAGGACTAAAGATTTTGGCTAACCAAGTAAAAGCAGACGTTGGGCGAAATGTGGCTAAATATATATTTATGTGACAAGACAAAGAATGCAAGATTAGCTAGTATAAACACACAGAATATCGTATAGGTAAACCCACTGTAGCCCACTTATGAAAAATGTCCGGACCACCAGACTTGGTAGTGTGTAAGGAAAATCACCATGACAGGACTGCCGCGCCTGGCTCAGAAACCTGCAGGACAGGTTTCCACTGAGGTATATTCGGCTGAATACCCGTGTCAAACAACTGTGTGAATATTCACAACCACTGTGAACACAGAGGAACGGTTAAGTGATAGAAGGGTGTGCGACCTCACCCTTTCAAGGAAAAACAAACAATTTTTCACCATACAGAATCTCTAATCTAAAAAAAGTGCCCTTTATTTGACTGTACATATTTCCTCTGTAGATTTCACACTGAGCAGGTACGTTTTTAAGATTTAACTATATTTTATCTCACTTCTTTAGTAACTAAACATTGTACAACCATATCTGCAAGTATGCACACTTGGGGTTTTCATGCGTGGGAAGGCTGACCAACCAGATCAACACGGTAAACTTTTGTAGAGGCAATGTTGTTTCATACAATGCTGTATGATCTGTTCCATGTTCCAACTGCATGTTTATTCGTACCACAGATGATATTATTTCTCATGCGGGTAATTGGGGCTTACCATAAACTACCATACACAGCTACAGCATTTGTTCTACTGACAGATGAGCAGAATGGATGGACATATCTTAGGATTATGTGAAATACGACAGATTGAGGAAGAGGAAATGTATTCAGGTGAATATAAAATAGTTTACTCACGAGGGCGGAAACATTCAAGGGGTTTAAGTATTTTATTTTTGGCATAGAAAAAGATCTAAAACGGCAAAATGACATATGACAATATCAGATACAGTTTTGTCAGTCAGTCATTTCTTAGAATAGCATGGATCAAGAACAAGCAGCATATTGACATTCTAGAAGATTTGAACCTGGAAGACTACTGACTCAAGCAGCATCATGTCTCTGAGACTGACATACTTTGGCTGCATTAACCCTTGTTAAGACTGAGACCGAACAGTGACGGAAGGCATGGCCCCTAGTAGAAGCGGCGCGGGTCAACCAGAACAAAGATGGAAACAGAACATTGCAATCGCCTTGGTCATGAATATGTACTAGGCAATGATGGTCGCACACAAAATCCCAAAACGAGTCTGTCTAGATCAGTGTTTCCCAACCTTTTTTGTGCCATGCCCCACTTAAGCCTTTCTAAAATTCATATTGCCCCCCTCCCCCGCCCCACGCCCCCCCCCCCCTCAACATATACATTATTTTTAATATTCAAAAATTGAAATGTTCACTAAAGAAACTTGAATGATAGGTTTTAGGAAGAAATCACTAGGCAATTATTGAGCAAACACAGTAAGTAAATTTTTTCAAAACATATAATGGAGAACTGAAATTCAAGTACAACATAATTTTAATGAAAGATTTTTCTATATTATTTTAATTATTAGTAATTATTTATTATTTAAATTTAGTGAGATCCTTGCGCTTGATGCTTGCTGCAAAGAGATCTTATGTCAGGTTCCAATTTAGTTAACTTCAGTCTCAAGTCTCCCCGTTTTGTTATATTCAGCCGATTTCTTCCATTTTCGAATTGCCCCCCTTAACAGTCAAATTGCCCCCCTGTGGGGCGTGGGCCCCACGTTGGGAAACACTGGTCTAGATGGTCGTGAAGAGGGCGACAAAGGACCTGCGGCTTGTACATCAACATGAAATACCTCAGGTAAACACTTTCAGAGTTGCAGATGTGATTCAGAACACCATCTATTGATAGGTCAAATGAAGTAGAAGGTCAAGTGATACCAGGTGATGTTGCTAAAGAAAGGGGATCTACAGAGATGCATCAAGTATACAGGAATAATCTGTTGGCAGCTCCGGGGAAAATATTAAGCAGACTAATTGTGCAAGGATTAAAAGATGTCAATAATAGTAAATTAAGGAATTAACCAGCAGGCTACACACCAAAATGCCTTAAGTTGACTAAATAGCCAAAATATGCATAATTATAAAGCAATGTATTTAACTGTGTTCACCGCTCTATATATGGATTTGTGGACCGTAAAAAGGCCTTCGACAGCATTTATAGGGAGTCACCTCGGGAACTGTCGAGTGACCATGGGAACTATAGGGAGATTGCGAATACATCAGACAAGGAGTAAGACAATGTGGTTTGTCACCGGATCTCTTCTCTTTACACAGTGAAGTAATAATCAGAGATAAATAAGAGGTCAGGCATCGGAAAAGAGGTTAGAATATAAACAATCTGTAAACAATCTACTCTATGCAGACTGCACAGCTTTAATAGATGAAAACTCTAACCATCTACAAATACTGTTGCACATTGTGGTAACAGAGATTGTAACAAAGAAATAAAAAGACTTTGTTTTCTAATATCAAGAAAGTAGAAACAATGGTGACATCTAAGAAAACGATAACATCAAAATTTGATATAACAATAGAATGTTCTTAACCAAACTGATAACTGTAAATACCAAGGGGCAATCATAACATTAGGTGCAAGATGCGTGACATACATTAAGAGTAGAATCTGTCCAGCTCAAGCTGCATTTCAGAAGAAACAATCTGTTAAACAAAAAGTCACTATCTCCGTGGGTCAGAGAGTACTAACATGTCATATGGAATATGTTTTTTGTGTTGCAAGGAATAATCTGCATGAACAATTTAGGAAGAACTTTGAAGTAACGGAAACAATTGTTCCTTTGGCGAATATTGCGCTAGTCCAATTTGACTGTCAGAGTAACTAATGACAATTGCCTGGCAGAGGTTAATGAAAGTAGAACAGTGTATACAACTATAAGAAACAGACAAACAGCGTTTTTACGTCATATGACGAAATGCGAGACGTTGGAAAACAGCGACTGGAACGACCTGTAGGAGAAGAGACAGCTGCAGACTGAAGGAAATGATGTTGGATGGACTGAGACTGTGTCATAGGGGAATATCAACATCAACGCTGATCCGGAAAGTCAAGAACCGAGATCTGCGCAGAGACATGAATGCCCAAGCCAGTTAGCCGAGCACATGATGATGATACTTATGGGATACTGTAGACAATATTTCACTTAATCATGACAACATACCAGGGGGCTTCACATGTTAATCTTAAATGTTATTGTTGTTGTTGTTGGTTTTTTTTGTGTGTGTGAATAAATTCTGGAAAAGTAAAGAACAAATGTATAATTTTTCAATGTAGTCACCACTGGTCGGTCTCCCTGATCTAGGGTTTAACGTCTTTCTCCGTAATTCCGTACATTCTCGTGAATAACGTAACCTGCACGAGAATCGATAGCTGTTCTCGCCGCGTTAGTAACTTACGGGGTATGTGAGCCGGTCGCCTAGAAAGCAATGGCAAACTACTGATCGTAATCCTGCCTAGTACATCAACAGCAGCTGAAAAATGCTGATGTTGACTGCAATGTCCTGTAAGGAATATGCAAAATAAAAAAAAAAAAATCCTCCAGCGCCTATAAATTGCTTGGATTCCTGTAGAAAACAAATTGCTTTTCGTCGCGTGTGCTGTACCTCTTCATCGTTCCTAAAGGTCTGTCAAGAAGTCACGCCGTTTTGAAACTGTATACGTCACTCCTACATTTGTTGGACTGAAGATGTGCATCACCATACTGGACCTTCATTCGCCGATGCATTTCTATAGGTTTCTCCCCTTCACCGATTAAAAAAGAAACGGGTAACAGAACGCTGCTCCTCTTTGGTGCATGTCAAAAGTGGGCGACCATCTTTAAACTTCATTTTGACGTCATCCTGTTTATCTGCACCATGATGTCACGTTTTTAACATTCTTGACACCCTTAAAAAGAATATTGACAGTTTACAAGACAATGCCATGGTTATTGTAATTTCTATCACACTTTTAAGGTTTTCATTTAAAGCCCCCTCGTAGAAAAACATGAAATGGAAAGATCTTTATTAGAGAAAACTTACAGATACATTGGGATAAGAAAAATGGTGAGGCGGGAATGTCTCTTGTCGTCTTTACTATTCCTACTGACTGTGGATTGGATTATGAAGACAACAATACCTATCGTGATAAATGGAATTCAATAGCATCTGACAGGTCAGCAATGAACAATTGACTTTACTAATGTCAGTGTCGTCCTCTCCCACACACAAAATCAGATGCAAGATAAACCAGACACACTTCATTAGAGGTCACAACAATTAGGTCTAACATTCATAGAGGAAAGGTAAAGATAATGCAAGTAAGCAGAGAAAATGATAACCGGATCTTCCTCGGCGAAAGCTCACTTCCAGAGGTGGAATCATACACCTTGATGAGTAGTAATGTAGACAAAGATGGGGAAACTGACAGAGATACTAAAATAAGAACACACAGTGCTATCTTATGTTATATGGGCTTATGTTATTTCGACTGATATCACTGTACATTTGGCATTTTGTAAAACGGCAGCTATGATTTTTCTGTGGCAAGTTCCAAGGCGTCAGGTATGATGATCATTTGTCTGACTGCCTACTCTGCTGCCCATGCAAGTGCTGGCGAGGCGACAGTGATCTTTAAAGCCAGGCTTGATGTAATTGTCTGGAACATGCGCCTATCCTCTTTCATTGGTTTCTTCATCTGTTGTGCTGTATATGCCCACGCTGACCTTAAACGGTGCTTACCGGACCCGTCTGTGTAGGCGACGATGTCTTCTGGACAAGAATGCTGCTCCACCAGAAAACACAAGGCAGGGGAGCGTCCATAGTAGTAAGACGTTTGTGAAAGCTACAGGGAAAATTCAATAAGCTTAGTACCAAACTACCAGTGAATCTAGAGATGGCTAAAAGACGTTGGCTCTTGGTAGCCCACATACTGAGAAAACCAGATAATTTAAAATACATTCCTATATCCCCCCGGGGCAAAAAAAAAAAATATGGGTAGTCCTAAACACACGGAGAAGCGTATTAGACGCAAATCAGAGTTGAATAATATGGGAGGACATTGAGGGAGCTGAAAGTGACAGCAAAGGACGGCTTTGTGGGTTGATTGAAGGCTTTGGCTCCAATGAGGGACACTGGACATGAACAGACGTCAGAAATGTTCTTGCTCGTCCCACGCGATACAATGACCACATGTTTTACATTGACTGCTACAACATACCAATTTCCCGACTCATCCTATGCCAAACATCCCAGCAAGGATTCACTAGTTACTCGGGACGCAGAGGTGTTTCCAAGGCACCAGGGCCGGGTTATATACTGGCCAAGACCTATTGACGCGTCCTCGTCGAGCGTCCTGGGCAACAGGTCCCTTCGGGGTCCTGGCTAAAGTCAGTAGGATCGCCGATTCCTCCGAAGTCGGAGAGTGTCTGCCTGTACGGCGAGGAACCACCATTCTGCACACCAATAAGCCAGACATGGGACAACGGATACTCACGAAAACCTCAGGTCCTGTATGAGATCACACTGATGTTGGACATCAGGATGCCTTCATCCGACATACAGGACCTTGCGTTGGAGCTCAAGCCTACGAACACAAGCAAGCAAGCAAGCACTAGTTACTCTATACATCATGTACAGGTCTTCATGAATCTGTGAGTACAATCTAAGTAGGAGTGAAGCGATCATCCGTCTTTCCCTTATTATAACACAGGCCAATAGTTAATAGTAATTAGCGTGTGGACCTTTGTCTCTAGATTGATTGATTGATTGATTGATTTAGGAACCGACATCATAGCATTCGGGACATTCCCATAAGATCCATAAGATCCCATAAGTCTCTAGATATGATAGAGCAGTACTCTAATCACTTGAACACTCTCTTCCTCCTTCGGTAGTTGCCCCAAAACAGAACTCAGCTATGAGAGTAATTCATTGCAATATAACACATGCTGTATTTAATGAATATTTTTCCAGAAAAAGGAGGATGGATCCAAATGCCAATTACAACCCTGACATGGTCAAGATCTACCACTTTCGCTATGTGCGGGAGTACCGAGCTGTGGCAGTTCTGTGGGCAGTGCTGACAATCATCTGGTGCATCCTCAATGTCGTCTGCTTCGTGCAACCACAGTGGATCGGAGATACAGAATTATCACCCGGTTACGGCCACGTGGGTGTGTATGCACACTGCTACCCGAATCCGCGTGACTTCAGAAAGTATGCCTGCAACGGGACTTTCGGAAATTTTGATGAAATCTTGAATGATTCCTTTAAAGCAAGCACATTCTTCTGCGGTGTAGCTGCACTGCTGATGCTCATCTGTGTGGCTGCCCTGATGTTATTCTTTTGCTTCAAAAAGACTGCAGTATTTGTTTTTTGTGGGATCTTGGAGCTTGTAACTGGTGAGTGCTTAAAACGACACGTGTAGTCCCTGTATGTGTGTGTGACCAAGTATTAGGTTAGCAGAAGTCTTTTACGGTAAACATGGCTGACCACATGCACATCATAACAACAGGGTAATGATATGCAAACGATTCTCACCGTGCATTCTCAGTCAGACAACACACAGGTTTTTATATGAATAAGGCGAATTCGATCAACAATGTCAAGTACCAAGCTTGGATTGTAATTGTAAAATGTGCTCTTATTTAATTGTTGTTGACGTTGTTGTTGTTGTTGTTTGCATATCCTTTATAGGTCATCGCAGTCAACACCAGCATTTCTGCCGTTGTGATCGTTAGCAAGTTTAAGTTCAGTAGTTTGACATTGCTTTCTGAACGACCGGCACCGATACCAACGCAAAACCAACGCAACGCGGTCTGCTACCAAATCGCGCTTAGCTGTGTTTCGGACGCTGGTATACGGGATTACGAATCGCGTCCGTAATTTCCTTGCCACGGAGACGGCCTTGTGTAATTACTCATAGTTTATTGACACCGACGTTTCATGCGTTTTCATTTCTTTCTATATTATGTGTTTGTCTATCAATCCTAGTTTTCTTGTCCACTGTTCACACCGCATCGTTTATACTCTATGGTTTCCACATGATATTGTCGATTGGGGTCATCTTGAAATGTCTAGTCTTGGTCACTAGGTACGATGGTTTAAGCCTGCCGTTACGCAATAGTGAGACACAGTGTCACAGTGGTTAGTCAAATTGCTTACAGAGACAGTGTTTTGGCTTCACATCTCAACAATGGCAGGAAATATTTTCTCTGTATTATCGGCACAGGCTTATGAATAGGGGAGAATTATAAGAATATTCTTGGAATTTAAGTGAAAAGGAATGTAACGAGTAAGAGAACTGATCACCTAGTTTTATTATAACGTAAACTAGAATATATGAAGACCTAAAACTACAAACCTGTACAGTAATATTTGCCATGTGACAGCCTTCGCCTTGTGTAACTGTAAGTTATGATGGATGTTTGCTCTTTAACTATTGAAGTTTTCAAGCAATGCATCTTGTGTGATGGATTCCTCTTCTTGTGTTTATGTGTTTTATTATCTGCAGTTGGTTAATATACATTTCTGAGACCTAGAGTGCTATTTACAGGCGTGACCTACGTAATAAAGACTTATTTTATTGGGTACTACTTTGCCTTCAGCATGAAGTTGTTATTTTGAAGTGGCAAGCTCGAATCCTGTTCCTCTAATCTCTGTTTCATTTCTCAGCTTCTATGAGTGTCGGTCATTATCTGTGAATTTCATACTATTTCCGTGAATAAAATGTGATATTTCTGTGTATGAAGGACGCTGGGCACTGTTTTGTTAGCGGGTGTCATACACAACCGTTCCCACCGAATCCCACATGATAATACACCAGAAGCTGCAGACACCAGGATGGATGCCTGTTGACATGGCTGCAGCTGCATGCATTCATCAGCGCAGAATCGCTTGTTTATGTTTACAGGTCGGTATGACCGAGCTTGAGAGGCTATATAAAGAACTAGGCCGATTAATTATTAGCTGGGCGGGCGACGTGTTCTAGAGTGTAACTACTACTACTACTACTACTACAACTACTACTACTACAACTACTACTACTACTGCAGCTTCTTCTTCCTCTCCTCCACCGTTCCCTCTCCCTACTCCCCCTTCTCCTCTTCCGCTCCATCTGTCTCCTCCCCTCTGCCTCTCCCTCCTCCGCTTTCCCCTACTCCCCCTCCTTCAACATTTTACTCCCTGTATTTAAGAACATGTCGGAAAAGTATATTTTATCATTTCACCACATCAACAAACATTAATACACCTTTCTTCTCTATAATTAATACATATATAAACAGTATTTTAATATAACATCTTAGAAAAGCTATTTAATGAATAATTTGAAAATTATTTTAAAATAGCAAGTTGGAACAGTTACTTAATCAATTATTTGAACAGTATTGTTATATAATAATTCGCTACCGCAATGGGTACAAGTTATTATGACTTTTTGAAGCACAAACTATCGTCTGTCAAGACGGCAAGGTGCAAATGAATGAATGAGTGAGTGAGTGAGTGAGTGAGTGAGTGGGTGGGTGGGTGAGCGTGCGTGCGTGCGTGCGTGCGTGCGTGCGTGCGTGCGTGAGTGAATGAATGAATGAATGAATGAATGAATGAATGAATGAATGAATGAATGAATGAATGAATTGTAATATAAGAATATAGACAAATTACTTAATTCGTGATTTGAACATTATTATAATATAGCATTTCGGCTATTTAATCACTGAATTAAACATTATTGTAATGTAATTATAACGTGCCGTCCCCCTGGCCAAGAAGTTAGCGACTTTCTCCATAATCTCGTTTATCCACCTGAGGAAACGCAGCTGCGCGAGAATCGGTATCGGTTCTCGCTGTGCCCGTTACTTATGGTATATGTGAGCCTGCCGCTCAGAAAGCAATGGCAAACTACTGAGCGTAATCTTGCCAAGAAATCAACAACAGGGGTAAAATGCTGATGTTGACAGCGATGTCCTGTAATACGATGTGCGAAAAAAAAATTATAACGTGCCGATCTCCCTGACGAAGGTGTTAAGAACGCTGTTCGTAATCACGTATACTCACGTATGAAACACAGCTGCGCGAGATCGCGTCGCGCTGGTTACTTACGGGGTATGTGAGCCGGTAGTTTAGAAAGCAATGGCAAACTACTGAACTTAAAAACGTGCCAAGACATCAAGAGCTGCTGGAAAATGCTGGTGTTTACTGCAATGCCGATCGGCTTAAACCGATCAAACAGGCACTGCTCGGCTTACAGCTGAATCTCAAAACCGAGCCATGCAAACCCCGGACCTTTTCTTGGCGGCTTGGATATTTATGTTTGCAGCGTCTGAATGTGTTCAAGGTATTCCTATCCGATGTTTATCTATTCATTATCGCCTGTCAGATCTAGAGAACCATAGCACATCCCTAACGCAAAGACTACAGATGAAAGAGCCGGTGCGCACACTTATCGTTCCACCGCACCGATATAGACTTCGCTTAGCGTGCTCAGGATGTTTGCGTGCCCAATAGAACATTTAATAATGGAAGCCTGCGAGGCTAAATTGTTGGGGATGGAGGAGAATGGGGGTTGTTCCCGCGCAGCTGGTAATTTTTCTTTTCTGAAGAGAGGGTATCTATCTATTGAACTGGTTTGCTGTGTGATGTTAGGATGGCTTTCCTTTCATTTAACGATTGTTAATTATTTTGTTATTAGTACCTGTTCTTGATGCATATTCTAATAACATTAACATATTTTCTTGTTCAAGCCTGTTCTTGAGTGTTTTAATCACATAGTTTATTATCAGTGCCTGTTCTTGATGAGTGCACTTACCACATATTTTCTTGTTCGAGGTTGCCCTTAATGAGTGTTCTAATCACATATTTTGTGTTCGAGCTTGTCCTTGATGCGAGGACTAATCACATTTCTCTTTCAAGCCTGACATAATGAGTGTTCTAATCACATAGTTTGTGTTTTATCAGTGACTGATCTAATGAGTGTTCTAATCATATATCTTCTTATCAGTGCCTGACCTAATGAGAGTTCTAATAATATATTTTCTTATCAGTGCCTGAACTGATGAGTGTCCTAATTATATATTTTCTTTTCAGTGCCTGACCTAATGAGTGTTCTAATCATATATTTTCTAGTTAATACCTGTCATTGATGCGTGCACTAATCACATTCCTCTTTCAAGTCTGTCCTTGACCATATGTTCTTATCATATATTTTCTAGTTAGTGTTCCTTGAGTGTTCTAATCACATATATTCTAGTTAATGCCTGTCCTTGATGAGTATTGCAGTCACGTATTATGTTCGTTAATGCAAGTACGTAATGTGTTCTAATAAATTCCTTTATTGTTAATTCTTGTCCTCTATGGGCATTCTAATCACATCTTTGCTGGTTAGTGTCTGCCTGTGATGACCGCTCTAATTATATATCAGGCAATTACTATCTTGTTAGTGTTTGTCCTTGATATGTGCTATAATCCCCTACTTTCTTGTTAATTCTCGTCCTCGTTGAGTGTTCTAATCACTTACATTCTTGTGAGCACCTGTCGTTATTATTTTAATCAATTTTTCACAGCACTATTATTGTTCAGGAACCACTACTGGCATTTTGCGTTTGTGTACCACAGCAGAGATCCGGGCTCAATTACCAACAGGGGCGTGATTCATGTTTCTGACACAACCGGTATTAGGGTCGACTCAGCCTCATATAAAAGTAGGTTGGTGGTCATTTCTGGGAATGACAGACGACGAGGAAGAACACTAATCACATTATCTCACATATCGTGGCCCAGAATATATAAAACTTACCCTTTATAGTTGTCAAACAGTATGATCTTATGTACGTGCATTTGCTTACATATATCTGCACTAGTGTGCAACAGCACATAGTAACACTTTCTAAATCGAACTGACTAATACTGGTCTTCTTGTTTTCAGCTGCGCATTTGTAGAATTGATTATTTCACTCCGTGTTTGAAGAATAGAACGCCTCTTGTTGATCTTATTCTCAGCTGTTTCCATCTATTTCAAGCTCCCGACCCATCATATACTTGAATGGTATCCTGACATAAAACGCCCTTAGTGTGTAAATCTGAGTGCTGGCCCATGAAGTCAATTGGACATCTTGGTGTGAGTCAGAGAGCTGGCTCCTGAAGTCCACTGAACGTTTTGATTAAACATTGCTTGTCTTTTGCATAACGTTCAAATCAGTATAGAGTAATCAACGTAGAGCTTGCAGATACACTGCTTGCTTATTTACGGCAGAATCAAGGGTGTGCTCTGTAAATAACATTTGCAAGCGTATGTGGAACGTATTTTGTTGTTGGGTATTACCTTGTCTAACTTGAATGACTAGCATTTTAACCAGTCACCTTCGTTGTGCACGGATACTTCTAGAAATGCTCTAAGTGCACCAGCTCCGTAGCACCGGCTATGGGCTGAATGTGTATATACCAGGATAACTCTTGCACAGTTGTTTCCATTGTTAGGTTTTCTAATGTTAAAAGAGCCTCGTCAGCAGCCTATACGGTCTACTCTTTTCATCTGCATACGCGTCCTCCAATTTTATCCTATTCCGAGAAATCTAGACATCCGAGGTCCTACCCAAGGGCAAGGGATGAATATAACATCATCTCATCATCATCATTATCATCAAGTGCCGTGCCGGCTGGCGTAGGCGTTCATGGCTCTCCACAGATCTCGGTCTTTGGTGTGCTGGATCAACTCTGCTGATGATATTCCTCCATGCCACCGTCTCAATCCGTCCAGCATCATTTCTCTTGGTCTGCCTCTGCCTCTTTTCCCCTCGATCTTTCCAGTTGTCACGATGTTCTCCAATGCCTCTCTTCTCATCACATGACCAAAGACATCTAAGAGAAGAGAGGCATTGGAGAACATCGTGACAACTGGAAAGATCGAGGGGAAGAGAGGCAGAGGCAGACCAAGAACATCATCTAGTATCACATTATTATACAAGTCCACACCGGTCATGGTCTTCCAGTCTACACAAGGCAGATGTCTCGCCGTGCAACTAAACCACTTTTTCCAGTCTACACAAGGCAGATGTCTCGCCGTGCAACTAAACCACTGGTTACAGTCTACACAAGGCAGATGTCTCGCCGTGCAATTAAACCACTAGTTCCAGTCTACACAAGGCAGATGTTTCACCGTGCAACTAAACCACTGGTTCTCTGTCTACACAAGGCAGATGTCTCGCCTTGCCACTAAACCACTGGTTCCCTGTCTACACGAGTCAGATATATTGCCGTGCCACTAAACTTGATCATTTCGAACCAACAACAGACACACACGGGAATATAACATGTGGTTTGTTACCGCCTGAAATATTAGATTGCGTGCAAGTGCAATGCTATTTTCCACTCGTTCACGACATCAGTACAAGAAGTTACGTCTGCTTTACAAATAATATACTGTCGCAGGGATGTACTGTGATTAGGATTTCATGCAATGAGGCCATCAGTTCCCTTCCATGTCCTTTAGTTATTGTCCATATGTGAAATGATATCAAGTACACATCTTTTTCCTATTTGTGTCAATGCAACGCACTAACCTGGTTTCGAACCAGCCAAGGAAATTTAACCAGTCTATCTTTCACCAAGAGAAAATAAAATGTTTATCAGATACGTTTCATCCACGATAAATTTGTCTGGGCTGACGATAGCTTCTTCCACACACGTCAGCTAGACACTGCATCCCGTTCGGCATCTCGTGTCTCTCAGCGTACATGCGCCGATCCTTATCTCTGTTTATTCCCACATGAAGCAGCCACCAGAAGACTGCGTGGGAAGCGGACAGCAATGACGCACTTGATTACATTCCCTGAAAAGGGGTTGTTGGGCTTGCTTAGCTGCTTTTAACTACACCCCCCCCCCCCCACACACACACACATCCCAAGATCAGTCACATAAACTAATACTTACGATTCAACGATCCAATAGTGACACACGAATGTAACAAAACAAGAACAGAAGAATAACAAAACTTAAGATGAAAAAATATTCCGGATGAACGAAGAAGAAGAAGAAGAAGAAGAAGAAGAAGAAGAAGAAGAAGAAGAAGAAGAAGAAGAAGAGAGGATTCGAACCCAGTGGTTGGCGTGGTTGAGGGTATGACTCGTTTGGAACCAAAGAGGGGTTTCGAACCCAGTGGTCGGCGTGGCTGAGAGTATGATTCGTATTGACCCTGGGTGGGTTGGAGTCGTGGTTGCTGAGTTGACTATCGGGTGTGAGGTGGGAGGCGTGGAGGAGGTAGGACCATTGTCAGTATGTAAGGATTAAGGGTAAAATACTTTTCCACGAGGTGGTAGTATAGCCAGATACAGGCGTCCGTTCCTTCTCGACACCGACCATCTAATACAGTGGTTCTCAACCTTTTTTGGCTCATTCCCCCCTTCACCATATTTTCAGAACGCCATTCCCCCCCCCCCTTCCTATCAAAAATTTGGCCCGTTCCCCCCTTCACCATATTTTCAGAACGTCATTCCCCCCCTTTCATATTTCCTATCTAAAAATCCCTCCACCCCTACACAGTATACGTACAAGTGGAAGGAAATGTAATAGCATATACTAAAACAAGTCTAGACATCCACATAAAACATGATTTGTGGGTCTACTTACTTTATAAAATGAATTTTAGAAGGACGAGACGTACATAACTGTAAAGTATGAAGGGAAAAACTATGTCAAGTAATCGGTTCTTGTATTAACACGATCTTGAAATGGTCTTCATTCCCCCCCTGGAAACCATGAAATTCCCCCCTGGGGGGGGGGGGGGAATTCCCCACCGGTTGAGAACCACTGATCTAATAGCAATTGCTCAACAGAACTATCGACCTAGCATCATATATCCAGTTGATCACATGGCGGGGACAAGTCTCTTTAACTTACTGTCAGATCGAAGTTTGAATGCTCTAACCAGCACATCATCCACTCCTCCGACTTCTCTCTCTCTCTCTCTCTCTCACACACACACACGCGCGCGCACGCACGCACGCACGCACGCGTGCGCGCGCGTATCGATTCTGCATGGTACTTCAACATTCTTTGTCTCATTGCAAATGACAGTTTGTTATTAGTATATCATCATCATCATCATGTATCAGACCTATACATGTGGGCGGGCATGTGTTGCACGATTACCAGAGTCATGGAGCAGCTCAATGTTCTTGGCTTGATTATGTCAAGTATGAGTGCTTTCGTTGATTGTCTATGTTCGTGTGTTTTCCTAGTAGCTAGTCATTGCTGTCTGAACAAGAAGTCAAAGCATAAGTCCAACTGACTGGTGTGTGTGTGTGGGGGGGGGGGGGGGGGGTTCCTCTGCATACAGTTAAACTTACAGACACGGGGGATTACGAGATAGCAAAACTACGCTTCACAATTCCTCCAAAACATCGAGTTTGGGGCAAAGGCGGGCAACTTCGTAGTAGACCGCTTTGTGTGACTGAATTACTGAACCTATTTTAAGTAGAATTCGGTGAATAATAGTTCATGTTGTTATATACATGTAAACGGTATATATGATTTTTACATCATCATAACATACTGTATTCTGGTAATGATTGATTGATTGATTTAAGAACCGACATCACAGCATTTTGGTGATAATGTGATTTAAAACACATATTAATCATAACTTGTACTCTCAAAACGAACTTGATTGTTATTCACATTGTTTGAGAAAGTGAACGGCGGCTATTGTATACTACAGTGTCCTTTTATATAATCTTATAGACGATACTTGATAGATGCAGTGATCATTGTCAAAGCGACCGCCTTTACTTCTCATGTCGGTTCAAGCAACCAAAGTAGTGTAATGTTCACTGTTTTATCGTCTTTTGTAACCATTCATTCATTCAGTAGCATGACCTTTGTAGAACCTCGCTCCCATAACAACCTTCCGGAAAACCTCTCGATCATAAGCAAGATATCCCGCGTCCGATACACCCATCTGTAGATCATCTGCCACATCCTGCACCCATCTTCTCTTTGGCCTTCCTCTTCCTCTCTTCCCAGGCATATGCCCCTCCATTATTGTTCTCTCCAAACTTTCGTGACGTTTCAAGTGACCAAAATATTTCAATTTTCTTTTGTTTTATCATCTTTAATAGCCAACCTCCTTCAGTATTCAGCTATTGAAGTATGGATGCATTTGTTCTTTTCTTTACCCAACATATTCTTAGAATTCGTCTATAACATTTATTATGTAACCAACATTCTTCAATATTCAAATTTTGTCGTATGGTTGTATTTGTTTTTTTCTGCATCCAATATATTCTTATAACCTGCTAATAACACTTATATTCAAAGATAATTATGCGCGGTTCAGCCTGTTTAGTAAGCGTCCTGTGTAAGTCTCACAGGCATATGTAATGGGAAAGATGCACACTCTTGAAAAAAGAAAAAAAAAAAGCTAAGTTTTGTAGTTCTATCTATTCCATCCATCCACCCATCATGTGTCATGCCCATAAGCGTGGGCTGTCATGTTCTGCCATCTCACTCGATCACCAGATTCGTGGATCAGCGCCGTGTTTCTGTCTCGACCATGCTACGTGGCCAAGCCATCCAGGTATTTAATTCTTGGTCTTCCCTTTGGTCTCCTCCCTTCGGTCTTGCCAGTTGTCACCAAGTTCTCCAATTCATTTCTTTTCATAACATGCCCAAAATATTTTGGCTGTCTACGTCTAATGCCTCTAATCAGTTTACGATCTTTATTTGTTTTCTGAAGGACGAAAGACGTCACACTTTTAATCCCACTATGTTTCCAGATATTGGGGGAGTGGGGTGGGGGGATCTGAAAAATCATTAAATACAGAGTGGAAGTGGCAACAGGGAAGCCAGATCTCTAAGTTACTTTGACCAAATATACCGAAGTAAGAGAATATTTTAAGCATTGGCTGTGACTAATGGACATGTCAAGCTTCAGCCAACACAACGTGCGTTGCCTGGGAATTAAAAGAGCAAACAGGGGAAAAGGAAATATGGAAACAAAGACATTATGTATCATTGCAAAAATGAGAAAATAAGGTGTCTCGTTATCAAGCCAGTTACTAATATAACCTTCAAAGTTCTCCTATTTTTCATCAAGAAATACAATACATGGACAATTACAATTTAATTAAGGTAGCTTACAATTAACAAGCACACATAATTTGATTCCATGGGGGAAGTGACACATGGGTCTGTCTGTCTGTCTGTCTGCCCGGCTGTCTGCCTGGCTGTCTATCTACCACCCGACCTGCCTACCTGCCTGCCTGCCTGCCTGCCTGCCTGTCTGTCTGTCTGTCTGTCTGTCTGTCTGTCTGTCTGTCTGTGTGCGACTTTGATGATCCATCTAATGACAAACGTGTGTATGTGTGTATGGGTGCGTGCGGGCACGCATGCCTGTCTATCCGCCAGAATGTGTGCAGTTTTGTATGTGTGTGTGAGGCTGCCTGCCCATGTGACTGTATGTCTAACCGTCTTAGTGAATGGATAGACGGATACATCGTGATTATTCCAAGTAATTAATGATATGTGATATTTTATCACGGGCATGTCTGGTAACTAAGTCCGTTTATTTGTCTCCATCCACAGCCATTTTTCTGGTCGTGGCCTGCATTATCTTTCCGTCCGGCTGGGACCACGAGCAGGTGCGTGCTATCTGCGGCGACAAGGCAGGACAGTACAAGCTTGGACAGTGCGGGATACGGTGGGCCTACATCCTGGCAATTCTTGGAATTTTCGATGCTTTTTTCTTGGCAATACTGGCGCTATTTTTGGCTGCCAAGAGGGCCAATATTGAGATCTACTCACCAAACGACACATTTACTAAATGTAAGTTTTGAAAACAGCACATTTATTACCTGAAATGTTATGCAGATAGGTGGCTATGTGCAGCATACACATATCGAGATATATCAGGAAGCAAGTGTCAAGTAATGGTCCCCTTCAAAAGCCCCTAGCCGCATTGAGCACGTGGTACTAGACCCATATTTGTATAGACCAAATGACACACACCGTGTGATGTGCTCAGTGTCACGCCGACCACATTTACTCCCTAAGACATTTCTTGGTACACAATTTAGACTTGGCCAACCTGGGAGCTAAGGCCAATTTCAAACAAAAGGCCAATTTTAAAATATATATAATCCGCCCCTAAAGAATGGAACTCCTGACCCCCGGAGTGTCAGGTGAGTGTCTAGCCTCAACCCTTCCGCGGCTCCCAATTGTGCCTTCTGGCTAAATCTATGAGGTAACTTGGAGTAAGCTGTACTCTGTGTGACTCGAGTCCATGCCTGTTTATGTCAGCGCATGATTGCGCTGGGCCTTGGGATACTTCAAGCCTGGAAGGGCCTAGCACTCAGCAGACAGCAAGGTTCGTTCTGCGTGTCCACTACCCAGTCAGGTGGAGTGGGTGTATGTGACAGCGGAGCATGGGCGAACTACAATGGTCATTCCTTCAGAGCGAAGCTAGCCAACCCCAACACTGCTGGCTGCCATGACAGACGCAATTACATATACACGTGCGCGTGCATACACATGTATAAGTATTTGTCTTTTAAGCATATCATTTTTACGGGACATCGCTGTCAACACAAGCATTTAACTTCTATTGTTGTTTGCCATTGCTTTCTGAACGACCGGCTCCCATACCAATTCGTTAAAACCCAGCGCAACGCGGTCTACTGCCAAATCGTGTGCCGCTGTTTCGAAAGCGGGTAAGCGGGATTAGGAACCGCGTCCATAACCCCTTCGCCACGGAGACTGGGGTATACGTATTACAGCTAAGTAATGTCAGGACAAGCTCCATATCTAGCACATATGTGCTACATGGTGCTGGCCCCATGTTTGTATATACACCAATCGATACTCGATAGGTTGGGGTCCATATCATGCCGACCACCTCTACTGCCCAGGATATTCCCATTTATCTTTGTTCCTTTCAACTTCCCCAGTTGTCACAATATGTTCCACAGTTTCTCTTCAAATTACACGGGCACAGAATGTTTATTGCTTCGCTCAGTTGTGTATGAGAAGTTGTCTGTATGTCTTAGCCTCTGTCAAAACATTTCAATTACCCAGTTTGGATGCATCTGTGCTATTTTGTTCAACATTGCCCAATAAAACCACACTTCTGTGCTTCCAGAAATTGTCTGCTTTCTATAGCAATTGTCCAGGAATCACAGAAATGTGTTAAAACTGCTTCTGTTTAATACGTAATAATTCATTTCCTCAATTTCAATGACAAGGATTTAATGCATAACATTATTTTCTTCTTCCCAGTCTCTCTCTCTCTCTCTCTCTCTCTCTCTCTCTCTCTCTCTCTCTCTCTCTCTCTCCCTCTCTCTCTCTCTCTCTCTTTCTCTCCCCCCCCCCCCCTTTCCTTCTCTGATGATATTTTCATGAAGTTGCTCTCGTTTATATTATTATTATTATTATTATTATTATTATTATTATTATTATTATTATTATTATTTGCCCACCTTTTTTTTAACTAATTGAGTGCCGAAGGATACTATATCGTCAAATGTGATCTCCCATTTGAGAGAAGGACGATATGTCGCCATACTAGGGTCATTATGTTATTTATTTTGTTTCTTGATATCTTCCGCAATTTCAATGCTTTATGAACGGAAATGAACATCGCAATACTTGCTGATTGTGTACCATGTTTGATCCAAACCTACTTTTTTTGTGTGTGCACTGAGTCAGTTAATCTTTCCACGTATATGTTTTCCGCGTTCCATTGTGTCTCTTGCTCAATATTTTACCATTTGAGGCTATTTTCCCTTTTCCATCTCTTCTGTTGATGTGTCCTGCAAATTTAATTTACCTTTCCTTGTGGCTTTGATGATCAATCTAGTGACATCTGAAACTGTCAGTATCGCAGCGCTTTTTATCTGCTCTCTCCTAGAAATTCTCGTCATTCTCCCCAAACACCACATTTTCACTACCTAAATATTTTTATATTTCATAATGATAATGTGTGGTTTTATTTGACAATGTTACATACAAAAGAGTCTTTGAATACGATGGTTCTTTTCTCTATCTCTGTGTTAAAACTTCCATTGAAAGTCACCATATCTCGTTGTTAAATCTTCCACTGAATGTCCGTGTATCTCTGTGTTAGATTTTCCATTGAAGGTCACTGTATCTCACTGACAAATGTTCCATTGAATGTCCATGTATCTCTGTAGCAGATCTTCCATTGAATGTCAATGTATCTCTGTGTCAAATCTTCCATTGAATGTCAGTGTATCTCAGTGTCAAATCTTGCAATAAATGTCATTGTATCTCATTGTAAAATCTTCCACTGAATGTCCCTGTATCTCTGTGGCAAATCTTACATTGAATGTCACTGTATTTCTGTGGCAAATCTTCAAATGATTGTCAGTGTATCTCTGTGTGAAATCTCCCGTTGAATGTCACTGTATCTGTGTTAGATCTTCCATTGAATGTCACTGTATCTCTTTGTCAAATCTTGCATTGAATGTTTCTATATCTCGTGTCAAATCTTGCAATAAATGCCATTGTATCTCATTGTCAAATCTTGCATTGAATGTCACTATATCTCAGCGTAAAATTTTGCAATGAATGTCATCGTATCTCTGTGTCAAATCTTCCACTGAATGTCATTGTAATATCTCTGTTGCACATCTTGAATTTATTGTCACCATCTAGCCTCGATTTTAAAAGAAAAACAATGACTTGCCAGATTTTTACACATCCCAGCCCGACATGAGTGCCAGGAAATGCCTTGGCAAGTAAACGCGGCTGGTGAGATGTTGAATGCCGGTTGGCCTACAAAACTATGGGTTAAAGCAGTGTTTCCCAACCTTTTTTGTACCATGCCCCACTTAAGCCTTTCTAAAATTCATATTGCCCCCCTCTCCCGCCCCATGCCCCCCCCCCTCAACATATACATTATTTTTAATATTCAAAAATTGAAATGTTCACTAAAGAAACTTGAATGATAGGTTTTAGGAAGAAATCACTAGGTAATAATTGAGCAAACACAGTAAGTAAATTTTCAAAACATATAATGGAGAACTGAAATTCAAGTACAAAATAATTTTAATGAAAGATTTTTCTATATTATTTTAATTATTAGTAATTATTTATTGTTTAAATTTAGTGAGATCCTTGCGCTTGATGCTTGCTGCATAGAGATCTTATGTCAGGTTCCAATTTAGTTAACTTCGGTCTCAAGTCTCCCCGTTTTGTTATATTCAGCCGATTTCTTCCATTTTCGAATTGCCCCCCTTAACAGTCAAATTGCCCCCTTGTGGGGCGTGGGCCCCACGTTGGGAAACACTGGGTTAAAGTCATGTACCCACTAAGCCTCTAGGCCTATGTAAGGTCCTTTACTATTGCTTGATTTCTAAATAAACGGCATCTTGAAATGTGTCCCTTCTTGGAAACAGTTTACGCATCCATTTAAGATATATTTCTCTCCAGGCGGGATGTGGCCACTTGTGGGCCTCTATGCAGCCACATTTAGCCTTCTTTGATCTAGGAATAGACACTTGTTTACTTTTCTTATGTATTCATTTCACACTGTGATGTGATTCTATATCTTGTATTTGTTGACACATGCTTTTTATACAGTGTTCTTTTGTCTGTGTACTCGTATCTTACCCCCTTCATCAGTTGTTGTATATTAGCAATTCTATTTCAGTTTCTTTCGTTTAACCATTTGATGTAATATATCGTTTGCAATATATTTTATTCGATTTCATAATCCTTGTTGGTAATTTGTGACTTGTTGCCTCGATGCTAATTTTCAGGTTGTTCAACTATTGTTTACTACCCCTTCTAGGGAGTTCTTTGTATATTGTTCTTCGCTATCTGTCATTGAAAATTAGAATCGTCAAATGTTTCGTATATATTCAAAACTACTATATGGCGCGGAAGCCTGGGCATTGAACAAGCAATTACAAAGAGGAATAGAGGCCCTGGATATACAGAAGAATATGTTGTTTTTCATGGAAACAAAAACAATCAAATACAGAGGTTCTAGAAAAACTAGGAATGAGAAGAGAGTTGATGAAATAAATAAAAAAAAGAGGCAAGTTAAATATTTCGGCCACGTTAAAAGCCATGAAACTCTCATAAATACCGTACTGGAGGCAAGCGAGCAAGAGGTAGACAACGATACAAGTGGGAAGATAACATCAAGTGATGGACGAACAGCGATCTGACAGAATATACAATGAAAGCGAGAGACAGTGTTGGAGATCCACTGCAACCAACCTTCATTATGGAGACGGAACTTGATTGATTGATTGATGTTCAGTTGTCCTTAATTTAATGTTTATATCTAATTCATATACGATTTATTTTCTCTATTGGTCAAAGCTGTTTGTTAATATACTTTCAATTTTATGCCTAATATTGTTCTATGCTTTCTGTCTATAGACCTTCTTGATTATATCTAATTTATAGATGATACATGTTCTGAATTGTTCTATGCCTTATGTGAATAGGCCTTCTTGATTATATCTAATGTATAGATGCTACATAACACATACCTGCTGGCTCTGATCAGGGATCAAATAGGACACGTGTCAACACAACACACACCCATTGGCTCTGATTAGGCATAGGTCATGTTTTCTTCACTGACGAAGTTGATAGCGAACAGCACAGGTAATGTCATGAGCACGGTTGAAATCTGGTTTTACGCCTGGACTCGTCGCTTGTAAAAATGAGGAAAAGACTGGCCACCAATCCCTCCCTGCCCCTGGACATACAGCATGTGATGGGGATATCATATCACATACCCATAGCGAGAAACTGCCTCGGCACAATTCATCTAACATATTTGTTTCCCACAGCTTCACAGTCTTGTATTTTCGAAAGACTGAAATCAACTCACAGGGGAAAACATTTCCCGCTATCCAAATGGTATCATCCAATATCTGGATTGTTTACATCACGTCTACCACCTGCTAATTGTAATATCCTGTATAGGTCTCACTATTATAGTACTGCACGTCTTGCACAACATAAATGGTGACATACACAATGATGAAACAAAGAGAAATTATGCGAATAACTCTTTTAACATGGTAAGTAGCGTGGATTGAATAGAATAATAAGCTCGTTACGTCGTTTTCAAATGAAGTTAAGTTTGAAATGAAAGAAATCTTGACAAAAATGGATATTATATATATATATATATATATATATATATATATATATATATATATATATATATATATATATATATATATATATATATATGTGTGTGTGTGTGTGTGCGTGTGTACGTGCGTGCGTGAGTGCGTTCGTGCATCTGTCTGTCTGCATGTATGCCTGCTTGCCTGCCTGCCTGCACGATACTTTATACATCAAGATTACCAGTTAGTATATATTTTGTAATGCTTTTCCCAGCTGAAATCAATGACTTTTCTGACGAGAACTTATCCAAGAAATCGATTCCCTTCCAACCTCACCTGATGGTGGTTCCCAGCCCTCATGACCAGGACCAGTACAGTGACGTCTACTCCAGGGTTTCCGGCAGGCCCATGTCGCGTTCTGGATTCCAGCTTTAAAACCAGCACTCCACACAACCAGTGATCTCCCATTGCAAACGGCATCCCGCGGAAGAATTGTTACATTTATGTTTCGTATTTTATTATATGTCCTCAATTATTATTTTAGTGTAAGTTTATTAGAGTAATATCCACTTGTCTTTCATATGTCCATGTGCTAGTTATTAGACCAGACAGCGTCATCTCGATTACATTCACAATTTGCCTTGCCTGTGTTCGTTGGCTTGAGCTCCAACGCGAAGTCCTGTATGTCGGATGAAGGCATCCTGTTGTCCAACATCAGTGTGATGTCATACAGGACCTGAGGTTTGCGTGAGTATCCGTTGTCCCATGTCTGGCTTATTGGTGTGCAGACTGGTGGTTCCTCGCCGTACAGGCAGACACTCTCCGACTTCGGAGGAATCGGCGATCCTATTGACCTTAGCCAGGACCCCGAAGGGACCTGTTGCCCAGGACGCTCGACGAGGACGCGTCAATAGGTCTTGGCCAGTATATAACCCGGCCCTGGTGCCTTGGAAACACCTCTGCGTCCCATTCACAATTTGATTTCATTATTAAGGGTCACGACGACTGAAAGGTTTTGACGGGAATTACTTCTATCCCTAGAAGCAATCATTACTTCTCTACCTAGAAGCAATCATTACTTCTCTACCTAGAAGCAATCATTACTTCTCTACCTAGAAGCAATCATTACTTCTCTACCTAGAAGCAATCATTACTTCTCTACCTAGAAGCAATCATTACTTCTCTACCTAGAAGCAATCATTACTTCTCTACCTAGAAGCAATCATTACTTCTCTACCTAGAAGCAATCATTACTTCTCTACCTAGAAGCAATCATTACTTCTCTACCTAGAAGCAATCATTACTTCTCTACCTAGAAGCAATCATTACTTCTCTACCTAGAAGCAATCATTACTTCTCTACCTAGAAGCAATCATTACTTCTCTACCTAGAAGCAATCATTACTTCTCTACCTAGAAGCAATCATTACTTCTCTACCTAGAAGCAATCATTACTTCTCTACCTAGAAGCAATCATTACTTCTCTACCTAGAAGCAATCATTACTTCTCTACCTAGAAGCAATCATTACTTCTCTACCTAGAAGCAATCATTACTTCTCTACCTAGAAGCAATCATTACTTCTCTACCTAGAAGCAATCCGTAGGTGAAAGAGCTCCCATTTAACACCGTTTCATATGTAAAGACAGATCTAGTGGATCATTAGACGTTTTTGTAATTAAATACGAGACACAATTTGGTTTACCCAATCACAATAAAGTTAGATGACATCACTTCGTTTCTCGTGAATTTTCCGAGTTGCAAAACATTTGTGTAGATAATAGCCCGGCGATAATGAGGAAAATGTAAATCTTATTTCTTGGATTTCTTTCGATTTTGTTTGTTTGTTTGTTTGTTTGTTAAATGAGTGTCACTGGTTATCTGTTAGTGCTAAGAAGGCAATAAGAGACTACTAAATGCTGTCGCTGCAGTATGGTTGTAGATTAATTAATTGACTGCAGTCAAGGACCAGCTCAGCTAAGTTCAGTTTACACTATCATCACTGCACTGCAGACACGTGCATAGCTGTCCCAATCTCCTCTATAGTAAATCCATCAGTGTATATCGATTAATTGGGCCAGTCCACAGTTGACTGAGGAACCTGCTTGCGCACTGTGAGTGCTGCTTTCTCCTGACTCCGATCTTCAAACCGAACGCGTGCATTCAGACTTTTGATGCTTCCTGATTCTTTGAAAATCCTCGTCTTAGTCATGCTTTCAAATGCCATTCATAATGTTGACTCAGTTTATTGGTTGACGCATTAATATAGTCACAGTGCCGGGAAGACTGTTCTTTTTCTTACCATCAGCATGTCATAGTGCAAAGATGACCGGTATCAGCTTTCTGCATCAAGCTCAAGGAATCATCCAGAATGAAGGCATGGGTGTTGTTTTGTGATTCAAGTCAACGTAGGGCCATTGTTATAGCAAAAAGTTCCATGGTCACATTGCTTGTGGTTGTAGTGAAAGCACTGCTCACTTTCAAACCAATTGTTTCATGTGAACGTCCACACAGTTGATGTCCAACAGTCGACCTATCTGTGTATATTATAAAACCCACATCCCTACAGCTGTCATTAATCAAAGCTTTGACCTCTGCATATACTGTCGCAGGATTCCACTCCTCATCTCATGTCGACTTTTGTAAGGACGAAACAAGTGCATTTTTGACCAGGATCGATATTTGTAGACTCAGTTTGTCAGTGTCCTCAGCCCGACCTAGTCATGATTAATCTCAGTTTGACCTGATGTGGGGATATGGACGTTCCTAGTCATCCTTGTCCTATGCACCACGACAGGGAAATCAAAGCAATTTTATCACCACGCAAGGTGTGTCTCTAGTGCATGCGAGGGTGTTGCTTTATCTTGTCTCATCAGCTTAAAACGTTGCATATTGCTGACAGTAGGGATGACCATGGTGTACCATGGCTGAGAGGACCAGTAGTCAGTAAAGAAGAACAAGCAACCGTTGCTCGAGTTTGGCGACCGTCACTACTCTCATTGTTGCTGATCTGTGAGGGCTTTCGTAATGGCATATCCATGATCTTTGACCCAAAGGCTGCGGTCAAAGTTTACTCCAGAGTATTCATAAGTTCTGGCAGCCTGGTCTCGGCATTGTCTCAAAGTGATCGTGTTCGTACAAACAATGCGATTGTTAAAGGAGAATCACGTCACTGCTGCTGGTGAGGGTTTCCCCCCAGCGCTTTAGAACTAGTTACTAGACTAGTTGGAGATAGGTCAGTTCATACTGCTTCCTACTTTCAACCTCATGTATGTCTTGTCATGTCGACACACAGGTATATCTTCAGCAAATTCTTCCTCACCCGTTACGGTGTTGCTTTTAGGTTGTCAACGTTTAAACATGCAATAAGACAGGTAATAGGGAAGACACCTGGGACAGACCTGGGTATAATGTCACCTGGCTAGATTTCTAGTTACCACATATGAGCACCACTTTCCCCTGGAACAGAGCGACAACTATCGTCTGATAATGACACTCATAGAAGCTGTTAAGTATGTGCACGAGACAGTGACAGACCACTATGTTATGTGAATCCTGTATATATTTCCACAATCTCTCTATGTCACACGATAGTCTATGTGAGACAATTCACTCGATGTGCTTACCAGTTGTGTTTGGCAGTGTGATACCTTGGTAGCTGTTTCCTTGCAACGGGTAGCTGTATAGCCAGTCTCTCAGATCTCACACATGCATGCCTGCACTGAATTCTAAGGCTGGGTCTTCCATGGAATGGTCGGATAAATTATTATCTACATTCTTGGCGAGGACTTTGCCTGTAGGTGTATGTTTAATCTCCAAGCTGCGATATTCACACCATTCCAACGACACTTTGTCTTCAACACAGTTTCTGGAATCGGGGCTGGTTCATTTGAACGCCACAAATATTACAGTATAACTTTTCGGTAGTGAGTGAACACAAATGTACAATCTTGAAAGGCAACGGGAATTTCAGGCAAGGCTACGATATCCAATCGCTGAGGGATGTTCTTTAACATGTCATGTTCACACGGGACCTCTGTTTTCATCCTAATCTATGATGGATAGGTATTCAATAAACTCCCCGGAAATCAGGGATGTGTGGGATTAGGGTTCAGCTTGTCTGTTCAGTGGTCCTGGAACTGAATAAGACACCCATCACCATACAAGCTCATGGTGGCGATATTGCTCCAGTCATCCACCCACCACACACACATAAACAACAGCATTCCATTTGATATATTCACTATTTATTGTGTTTCATGTGTTTTTCACAATAATATATTTATAAGTATACAAATCGACTTCCAATTTTCTAACATGTTTAAAATAGAAAGTTAAACTATAACGAAAATAAATGTCTATATAATGCTATGAACCTAACAAGTGATACATATATAATGAATTGTATGAGTTGAAATACTTCACTAATTATAACAAGTGTTATAAAATGTTAATTCATTGTACGGGTGCAGTAGCACCTGAGCGCTTCATGCCGGCCCGATGGAAATGGGTTCGAGTTTGTATCGAAGCGGATTACCAAAAATCCCAGGGCTCCCTGATTCACCCAGCCGAAATGGGTACCAGCACATATGGTGGGAAGTGAAGACAACCGCCGTTACAGTGACCACATCAGCCCAAAGTGCCAACTTGTGTATACACACATGGGTTCCGTCTGCCCAGTACGCCTGAAGGCGTGTCAAAGTGTCCTTTGCTAACATTTGACTTAATTCATTGTCTAACCATAATTTATATGACGCTATTATTATTATTGTTCGTATTATTATTATTATTCAGCATTAAATTGTATAGAATGCAACTTGCAATTACCAACAGCCACAGTGAGAGAGTATGTATGGCACAATGTGGAAGATTAGAAGCCTTTGATCTCTTGCCACATTCCTCAAATATAAACGTGTCATGAGAAGATATATTCGTATGGCCACACACAGTTATCATTAAATCTGTAGTGGCTTTCACGTTGGTAAAATGTGTCTGCCTTTGCGCTAGCTTAATGAGGTACCTACCTGGAACACACATGAAGCATTACTTAGTAACAACTGTGAGTGTGGCAGAGAGATCATCTCCAAAACTATATGGATTAGTGATACAACACACGCACATACTCTGCTTGGATGCGTCTTCGTACTTGAAGACGCAGAGAATATATTAATTAAATTATTAATATCATGTCTGTCTGTCTGTCTGTCTGTCTGTCTGTCTGTCTGTCTGTCTGTCTGTCTGTCTGTCTGTCTGTCTGTCTGTCTGTCTGTCTGTCTGTCTGTCTGTCTGTCTGTCTGTCTGTCTGTCTGTCTGTCTGTCTGTCTGTCTGTCTGTCTGTCTGTCTGTCTGTCTGTCTGTCTGTCTGTCTGTCTGTCTGTCTGTCTGTCTGTCTGTCTGTCTGTCTGTCTGTCTGTCTGTCTGTCTGTCTGTCTGTCTGTCTGTCTGTCTGTCTGTCTGTCTGTCTGTCTGTCTGTCTGTCTGTCTGTCTGTCTGTCTGTCTGTCTGTCTGTCTGTCTGTCTGTCTGTCTGTCTGTCTGTCTGTCTGTCTGTCTGTCTGTTTCTACCTGCACGCCTGCCTGTATATCTATCCAACTGTCCGTCTATGAAATGGTTTAACAAAGATTTCCCTTCACATCTCTGGGGTGTTATAATAAACGATTGCCATTATTGATACAAAAATGATGACCAGAGAATGGCCGGCTACAATTTCTGAAAGTGTAAGCATACAGGTAATCCAAATACTGTTTAATGTTGGTAAATAACAATAAAGTGATCGACGTATATTTGGCGTTGACATATACATCATTGAATCTGCTAGTTTGTCATTGTTAACTCATTTTCAATTGTATGAAAATATTAATTGTGGCCATCTCTCAAAAGAAATAAGTATCACAATGTAACATTAAAGTGAATTGAGAATATGATTAAATAAGTGAATCGGTACAATTATCTTGAAACAGCAGTAATATCAGATCAATCAATCATGTGCCATGCCGGAAAGCGTGGGCAGTCATAACTCGCCATTTCACTCGATCACCAGCGTTGTGGATCAGCTCAGTGTTCCTGTCTCGACCATGCCATGTGGACAAGCCATCCAGGTATTTACTTCTCGGTCTTCCTCTTGGTCTGTTCCCTTCGATCTTGCCAGTTGTCACTAAGTTCTCCAATCCATTTCTTCTCATAACGTGTCCAAAACATTTTGGCCGTCTACTTCTAATTTCTCTAATCAATTTACGATTTTAATTTGTCTCTTGTAGTACTTGGTCATTGGTTTTTCTGTCTGTCCGTGGTACTCTGTGCATTTTCCTCAGAAACCACATTTCTGCAGGCATCAGATGTTTTGCAGCTTGACTACACATTGTCCAAGTTTCACATCCATACAAAAGAACAGGCTCTATGTAGCACCTCAACACTCTTTTTCTTGTTTCAATTGACATCTTTTTATTGGTCGGTATGTTTTTCATCTTGCTAAAGGCTACTTTCGCGATGGCGATTCTTGTTCTAATCTCTACAAGGCATCTCCCATCAGATGTTATGACTGTTCCGATATAATTGTACCGATTCACTTGTTGAAGAATATTTCCATTTACTTGTATATTACATTGCGGTATTTCGTTCTTCCTAGTGACAAACATAATATGTGGCTTTTTACAATTTAATTCTAAACCCAATTGTTCACTGTGTGCAACAACCGCATATAATAATTATTTCAAATCCTGCTCATTGTCTGCAATCAATACTGTATCATCTGCATAGCTAATATCATATAGAAGGTGCCTAATCGAGATTATAGCAAGAATCGACAAGGTAAAAGTAGCACTTTGCAAGAAATAAAACATACCAATAAAAAGCTATCACATGCTGTGAGAAAGAATGTGTTAAAGTGCCTCATACAGACTAAATACAGACTGTTGTGTGGCTATAAGATGAGCTGAGTGGAGTGACAAACGGACATCTCAACACTGGCGACATTCCAACACGTACCCGTCCTCCCTTTCACAAGTGATGGAAGAGTTCCAACACTAATATCATCAGTCTGTCTATGTGTCTATATGGCCTTTCCTCGGAGAGCTGAGTGTCGAGCAGAATCTGCAGTCACTCCATGCGCCACCATTCTCTCTAAGATATGTCTTCTAATCTATTCCTCCACATCACACATTTGTTCCCAAAGGACCCTTACCACGTCTGTCTTATCTAGCACCAATATTCCACCCAACGGTGCAAGTCCACCATGTCTGTTGGCCTCCCACCACACCGGCATGTCATGGGGAAAAGATCCAACAGATGATTTTCATCTTTGATTTTTGAATTTAATCATGCAGGTCTTCACCCTTCCCAACATGGACGTCGAATTTAATCTTTCACTTGCTACTTCTAATCTGTTACTGTTTTTTTTTTAAATGTTGCATATCCCTTGCAGGACGTTGCAGTCAACACCAGCATTTTCAGCTGCTGTTGATGTACTAGGCAAATTTTACGTTCAGTAGTTTGCCATTGCTTTCTGAACGACTGGCTCCCATACTAACACGTTATAACACATCGCGACACGGTATGCGGCAGAAATCGGTCGCGGCTGCGTTTCAAACGCCTGGTAAGCGGCTCACGAACTGCGTTTGCAAGCCTTAGGCCACGGAGACCGCTGGCTACATGCAATCTTTTACTGACTACATCTACTCTTTCATTGCTTTAATGTAAAATTTCAAGGACTACATGCAATCTTCCAAAACTCATATCTAGGCTTTCACTGGCTACCTAACTCTTTACATGGCTACATCTAGTCTTTCTCTAGCTACATGCTACCTTTCACTACTGTTTGAATGAATTGTTTCTTGAAAGACCTTTACCCACTTAATTGGTTTCTAATGAGTGGTGATTTCCTGAGGGACACAAGAGAACTCCCACTCACTGATATCATTGCTTTTATATGGAAGGTCAATAGTTGACCCAGTAATCTTGGACTTATGTGTATATGGATTAGAGCTTCTGTCCCTTGTACATGCGTTATAATTCATCAGTAAATCTAGTGTCAGTAGCCACCCAGGTTATAAACACATTCATCTTCATTGGCACCTTGCCGTCTTGACAGACGATAGTTTGTGCTTTAAAAAGGCATAATAACTTTTAACCATGGCGGTAGCGAGTGTGACTGACAAGGCCAATTTGCGCTGTAAATGTCCGTTCACAGTGGGTGCATGTGAACACGTGGTCATTTCCACCATCATGCACCATCTTACGTCTCAAACGCTTGGTGTGTGACTTTTCTGCAATAATTTTCTCCTTTGACTTTATTCCATTTCTGATATTTGCCCTCCATGCAACACGTTCAGCGGCGACTTGCTCCCAATGTGCATTATCAATGCCTGTATCAATCATGTCCCGCTTACACACATCTTTGTATCGTAGTAGAGGCCGACCCTGAGATCTCTTACCCATCTGTAATTCACCAAAAAAGATATCCTTTGGTATTCTACCATCATCCATCCTCCTAAGATGTCCTATCCATCTAAGTCTACGAAGACTGAGCATGGAATAAACTGTCACACAACCTGATCTTTCCAATACTTCAGTATTTGTGATTTTGTCTTGCCACTTAATACCAAGAATTCTTCGCAGACACCGCATATGAAAGCTGTTTAAATTGTTCTCTTGGTGTGAGTAAGTTGTCCAGGTTTCACTGCCATAGAGAAGAGTACTAAGGACACAGGCTTGATAGACAAGGACTTTTGTTTTGGCAGTAAGCTTCCTGTTCTCCCAGACTCTTTTTCTTAACCTGTTCATTGTTGTTGCTGCCTTACCAATCCGGATGTTGATTTCCTGATCTAGGGATAATTTGCTATTTACCACTGATCCTAGATATGTAAAATGGTCTACTATCTCTAGTTCGGCGTCGTCAATAAAGATTGATGGTACCCCATGTGCACCTTGTGACATAATCTGTGTCTTCTTTTTGCTAATTGTTAAACCAAATTCAGAACAAGCATTGGAGAATGCAGATAGTAGACATTGCAATTCTTCCTCAGAGTGGGTCGTAACTGCAGCATCATCTGCAAAAAGCAACTCTCTGATCAGTACCCTCCTAATTTTGGTCTTAGCCTTCAATCTCTGAGCATTGTAGAGGCCGCCATCTGAGCGTGAGTGAATGTATATACCACCATCCTGATCACGAAATGCATATTTCAGTAGAAGTGAAAAGTATATTCCAAAGAGGGTGGGAGCTAGTACACAACCTTGCTTAACTCCACTCTTGATTTCAAATTCTTCAGAAGTTGCACCATCAAACTTGATTATACCCTTCATGCCTGTGTGGAACGATTCCACAATGGACAGAAGAGTTGGTGGGCAGCCAATCTTCTTTAGTGCCTTGAACAGACCCTCACGACTGACCAAATCAAATGCCTTTGTGAGGTCGATGAAGGCAATAAACAGTGGTTGATTCTGTTCACGGCATTTTTCTTGCATTTGTCGCAATGAGAATATCATATCAGTGGTAGACCGGTTCTGTCGAAAGCCACACTGTGATTCGGGGTAGACTTGATCTCCTAGGACTTGAAGTCTGCGCAGAACAATTCTGGCAAATACTTTTCCAACAATACACAGAAGTGAGATACCCCTATAGTTGTTGCAGTCTCTCCGATCGCCCTTGTTCTTGTACAGTGTTATGATGCTTGAATCTTTGAAATCCTGTGGGACTTGTCCTTCACGCCAGCATAGCTCTATTAGCTGGTGGATCTGTATAGTGAGTGTGTCTTGCCCACTCCTGATAACCTCTATTGGAATCCCATCCTTACCTGGAGCCTTGCCAGATGCAAGTTCATTTATAGCACACTTAACTTCTGTTATGGTGGGAAGTGTGTCCAGGTGGTCAAGAGTTGGTAGAGCCTCTATGGCGTTGAGGGCATTATCCGCTAGTTTGGTCTCACTTGAGTAAAGCTCCAAATAGTGCTCTACCCATCTGTCCATCTGCTGTTTCTTATCAGTGATGACTTCTCCAGTCAAGGTTTTCAATGGTGCACTTCTTTTGATCACTGGACCACAGGCTTTCTTTATTCCTTCATACATGCTTCTTATGTCTCCCTTATCACTTGCGATTTGAATGGACTCACATAACTTGATCCAATAATCATTTGCACACTGCCTGGCAGCCTTTTGCACATCCTTCCTAGCTTGCCTTAACTCACTCAGAGTGTTACGCGTTGGTCTTTCCTTGTTTCTTAAGAGAGCTTTCTTCTTCTTATCAATCAAGGGCTGCAGAGTCTCGCTGTTGGCCGCAAACCAGTCCTGCCTCTTATGATCCACAGTGCCGTAAACCCTTACGGCAGTTTTACAAAGAGTTTCCTTAATTTGACCCCACTTTTCATTTACTGTACAATTTTCTGGTGTATCAGTGAAAGCGTCTTCAAGTTGCTGTTGAAACTGAAAGCACTTTTCAGGATCATGAGTGTTAATAATATTAATCCTGGGGCTAGATTTGTGTTTAGCTGTGTAGATTCTCTTTGGTCTCAGTCTAACCCTTGCAACAACCAAAGAATGATCCGTATCACAGTCAGCACTGTGGTAACTACGAGTCAATGATATATGGTTCAGATGTTGTCTCCGTGTGATGATGAAGTCCAGCTGGTGCCAATGGCCGGATCTTGGATGTTTCCATGTGACCTTATGCATCTCTTTTGTTTTAAAAAAAGAGTTTGTAATACATAGGTCATTACTGGTGCAATGCTCCAGCAGCCTTTGCCCATTTTCATTCATGCGACCGATGTTGTATTTTCCAAGGCACACTGGCCATGAACTCGAGTCCTTGCCCACACGAGCATTGAAATCACCGAGTATATAAATGTAGTCGGATTTTGGAACTGCCTTAATCACAGAGTCTAACTCCTCATAGAACAAATCCTTCACATCATCAGAGGAATCGAGTGTCGGTGCATATGCAGTAATAATGGTGGCAAACCCACAAGAGGTTGCCAAGCGCAGGGATAATAGTCTTTCATTTCCTCCTGCTGGAATTTCAATCATTCCCAGTAGCGAATTCTTCACTGCAAAGCCCACACCGTGTTGCCTTTTTTCTGCCTGCCCTTTACCCTTCCAGAAAAAGGTGTAGTTGTTTTCCCTGAGTGACCCTTCCTCAGCGAGGCGAGTCTCCTGCAGGCCAGCAATATCAATGTTAAGACGATTGAATTCGGCATCAATCACAGTCGTTTTTCTCACATCGTCAATATTGGTCAAGTCAGTGGAAAATCCTGGACACATGGTTCTCACGTTCCAGGTTGCAAGCCGTAGCTTGAGGTTTCTATTTATATTTTTGTTTGTACCTGGTGCATTGGTTTTACAGCCTGCGATTCAGATTTTGTCCTAGCCCCAAGCACCCATTGAAGCAGGCAGGCTGTGGCGGATCAGCACCCAATTGGCTGAGGGCTGCCCAGCTTGAGGCGGGCGGTAGCTGATCAGTGACACCTATAGGTGTCTCCCACCGTCAGAGGCAACGCGTGGCGCCCCATGTCTACGCCAACTGACAAGGACTTATAACCCGTAACAGTTGCCTCTCGCTTTGATTCCGAGACCAGTTAAGACCAGGGATGGAGTTATTGCCTCTCCATAGCACAAAGCCTGGGCTAAAATATAGAGATCATGTGTTGCCCATGCAGCATGATCCCTCTCTCGGCCTGCCTAGTTCACTCCAGAGGAAAGGTAACACCCCTACATCTGGAACAAGACAAGCTGCAGAAGCTGCCGGATCAGCAAAGCAATGCTCTAACTGTCCGCCTGTCGGAGCTTCGATCCTAGACCAGTCGCCAACCAAGGCTTAGGGCCTGGTCTGCCCTGCCATGACAATTTTGTCTTTAGCTTGCATTTCCTCGCACCAGGGTAAGGCGTGTACCCTCCCAATTGCGCTCTTCCGCCCGAAGCCGTTGGCACAATGTGGGTTGTCGGGTTTGGTAAGCGCCGCCCAACGCTCGGCGCTAACAGAAACCAGGTAGTACCGTCTACTGTTATACGGTAGCTCAGTCAACACATTCATAGAGACACACATACACACATCATAGAGAACTAGAAATAGCTATTCGGTGATTGTCAGCCTCTCTCTCTCTCTCTCTCTCTCTCTCTCTCTCTCTCTCTCACACACACACACACACACTCTCTCTCTCTCTCTCCCTCCCTCCCTCATACTGTAAACAGCGCATTGAGGGACTAGAACAATCACTAAAGGCGCTCATTGTCACTGTTTCAACCAACATTGAAGCAAACAACAAGATAAGCAGTGATTACAATGCTCTCAAGACAGAAGTCGCACTCCTGCGAGACGAAAATTTGCTGCTGAGAAATACAGTTCAAATCTTACAGAATGCGTCCTCTACAAACCAAACCGATGAAGCATGTAATTCTCAAGCAACCGCTTCATCCTTGGGAAATCTTGGTGAAGCTCAATCCCACCCAGAACAGATAATCACTATGAAAACAACTCAACGCGCAGAGGAAGATAAAAAAACAACAAACACCTCAATGTGCAGACGAAGATAAACAACAACAAGCAGTCTACCCCATTGACGTCAAAATAAGCAATAGGTTTGAAGTACTTCAAGAAAAGTCACCAGAAAAATTACAGTGCTTTAACATGCTGCAAACGGGCAAGACAAGCCAACAAGATACATCGGGAGAACCACATGGAGACATAAAGACTGCTGATAATCGGAAATGGATGAAACAACGGTCGAGACGTGCTGACAACCAACATGTACAGACAGCACGACCTGACTGTACACATATTATACTAGGCGATTCCTTAATGAAAGGTTTATACAGCGACAGGATGGCCACATCAGACAAAGACATTGTTTCAATAATCCCACTGCCTGGGGCTGGTGTAGACCGGCTAACAGACAAGATTAGCAGGTTAGCTGTTAATCATAGCGTCAGAAGGGCAAGCGTACATATTGGCATCACCGACACCATGAACAACCAACAAATCACAGGGTCTCAACTGCTGGCACTCTTGAACGGATTACGTCACACTTTTCCTAACTCATCCATTTTCTTCTCCTCCATCATATCACCGAGTTATGGACACCAGCGCCGTCTAGCTGACATAAATAACAACATGTTGCAGAAGTTCTGTTCTCAAAACAAGATACAATTCATCAACAATACAGCATCATTCACTTCACAGGCTGGTGCACCAAAAAAGAGTCTTTACAAGGATCAAATACATTTATCTACATTGGGCACCAGTTTTCTCGCCAAGAATTTAAAATATCCAGAACGGACATACCATACATCCAATACGGGATCGCGCCGGACACTTTTAGCTACTCCTGAAACTCAAGCCAGACGACATACTCCCGTCACATCAAGTACCAATAGGACAGAAGTGTGCAGACCACTCATAACCACTGCACCTGAAATCCAAGCCAGACGGGACACTACCACAACACCAAGTCCGTTAAATACGTCGTCTTTCACACAGGAGGGTAATAATTACGAAGATATGATTCCTATTCTCCCCAGAAAGGATCCGACTCTCAGCAACAACGACGTGCCAGCACAACCTCCTGTTAGCCACCAACCAGAGGCTCTAGTTGGTAGTCATTACATACCCATGAGACATCATCAGTACCCATTTAATTGTAATCCAGAATGGTTGCACCTCACACGGTATAGCCCAGCTACACTTCGTCAAGCACTTATAATGTCGCTATACCAACAACCAACACAACCTGGTATTTACTAGCAACTTAGGACAAAGCTACACCGGATCTCGGTACAAGAAAGAGCCTCTCCTTAAACGTTTATCTGCATATTTGGTTATAACTTGATCTAGTAACGTATTAGGTTATAAGTTATTACAAACATTGACTGGTTTTGACTTTATATAAATTGATAGTACTTAGCTGTATAGCTTTTATAATAATTCTAATTGTGTTTTCACGGTGAGTGAGGGGGTCTTCACTGCTCTTCCGTACGGATCTGTGTACGTATTTTTATATATTTACAGAGATATTACTGTTTCTCTGTACTTTAGAGTGTGTTTTTGTAATAAGGGACGTAAGTTGTATTCACTTTGTGTGTGTGTGTTTTGCTTTTAAACTTGTGATTACGCATTGTTGGAATGTCTAATAAGTACGAACACTGGCTCAGGAATAATGGGCTCAGAATCGGGCATGTAAACATATGCCATCTATTAGGGAAGCTGCCCGAACTATCACTTATACTTAATCAAAATTTTCACATGTTTGGCGTTAGCGAAAGTCGATTAAATGGCAACATCTCAGATGATGACATCGCTATCAGAGGTTTTAAAACCATTAGAAGAGATCCCTATCAGAAACAAGAGACGGGTATTGCAGTTTATATTTCCAACTCGCTTAACGCCCACCGCAGGCTAGACTTTGAAACCTGTGAGATTGAGTGTGTATGGATAGAGGTTAAACTTCAAAATTGCATACCGCTAGTAGTTATCTATCTTTATCGAAACCCCAGTGCAGGAAATATCTGGTATGAAAAATTCACCACTATGATGGATGTAGTCTTTAGTAATGCTAGGGAAATAATATTGCTAGGTGACTTCAACATAGACGCTAACAAATCAAACAAAACATGGGAAAACATAATAGAGTCATATAATTTCCAACAGTTAGTCAAACAAGCCACTAGAATCACTAAATCATCTGCAACACTTATAGATCATATTTATACTACGTGTGCTGATAACATCACAGAATGTAGTGTACCTATCAATGCAATGAGCGATCACTATCCAGTATGTTGCACGTGGTCGAAAAGGGGCACCAAAACTCCCAAACACAAACATATAAGCATAAAATATAGAAATTACAAAAATTTCAATCGAGACGTCTTCTTACAAGATTTGGTCAACTCATCTCTAGATTATGTTTACCAGCTTCCTGACCCAGACGATGCTCTGGACCACTGGCTAAAGACCTTTCTAAGTATATTTGATAAACATGTTCCATTTAAGGAAGTTCGTGTTAAACATCACACAAAGCCCCCGTGGATCACACAGGAGGTAGTTGAACTTATGAGAGATAGCGACAGGGCTCACAAAAATAGAGATCTAACTATGTACCGTAGTCTGAGAAACAAAGTTCAATATGTTATTCGGAAGGAAAAGAAAAACTATTTTAAGAACATAGTAATAGATAAAACCAACACTAAAGATATATGGAAAGCAATTAATACCTTGACAAACAAACACAAATCATCACAATCATTACCATCAAATCAGGTTACATGTGATCAATTCAGTAGATACTTTCAGTCCGACATAAACCAACTGAAGGCCGCAATACCAGATGCGCCTCATGACATATCTTTATTATCATCATTCTGTGAGAACAAATGCTATGGACACATTTCCTCCAACATACCGCTAATGACGACAACTGAAGTATTTACTCATCTCCGTAATCTAAAAAACAATAACTCATCAGGACTAGATGGAATTAGTAGTCGGATCCTTCGCCATGCTGCACCGGCGATCTGCGAGTCACTAACTTTTATATATAATCAATGTCTAACCAGAGGTCACTTCCCATCAGCCTTTAAAATCGCTAAAGTGTATCCTCATTTAAAAGCTGGTCCTCTAGACGATCGTCTCATGAGTAATTATAGACCAATTTCCATATTATCCTCATTATCCAAACCGCTAGAAAAGCACATCCACAAAACAACACTAGATCACTTAGTTCGCCATAAACTGATAGTTGACAGTCAGTCAGGAGTTCGGCCAAAAAATTCTTGCCATACGGCACTAACAAACATGATAGAAAACTGGCATCAAAATATTAACAACAATACTCTATGTGGGGCGGTGTTTATAGACTTTAGGAAAGCATTCGATATGATAGATCATACTATTCTAATTAAAAAACTAGAAACAATGAAAGTAAGTTTTAATATAGTGACATTAATAAAATCATTCTTATTAGACAGAAAGCAAGTAGTATCACACAATAAAGTTTTATCTCAAGCCATTACCATTAATATTGGAGTACCTCAGGGGTCTATTCTTGGCCCTCTATTATTTGCCATTTATATAAATGATCTTCCATTAAATCTGTCGTCGTCCTGCAATCTATTTGCTGATGACTGCACAGTATATACAAACGCTGTTGATCGTAATGTGCTAGAATTATCCTTGCAACAGGAAATAAATAGTGTAGTTAACTGGAGTCATGCAAACCGCATGCAAATTAACATTACTAAAACAAAGTCTATGTTAATAGGAACCAGGCAAAGACTTCACACTCTAAACTCGCAGAGAACTCTTCAGCTGCACATTGGCAGCACGCCTGTAGAAAGTGTCACCGAGCACAAGACACTGGGTGTTATCATAGATCAAAATCTAACTTTTAACTCACATGTTCATGCTCTAGTTAAACAAATAGCCAAAAAAGTATACCAACTTGCCAAAATTAAAAATTTCCTTGACGAAAACACAAGAAAGATATTCTATACTTCTCATATACAAACACATATTGATTACTGCTCCACAGTCTGGGATGGATGCTCCAAATCAATAACAAAACGCCTATATTCACTCCAGAAAAGGGCAGTGCGTTTAATAAATGGTGAAAAGCTTACCGACAATTCTAACCTATATAAACGTCTCCAGTTACTGCCACTCCACAAGCGCCTGCTTTTTAATAAAACCAAACTAATTCACAAAATCCTATTTCAAAATGCTCCAAGCTACCTTTGGCCATTGTTTAAATATAACGCTAGACATAGCGAACGACTAAATATACTTCATGTCCCTAAACCTAGGATAGACTTATATAAAACAAGCGTAGCATACTCTGCCGCTCAGTTGTGGAACAATCTTCCACAAGAAATCAAAGACACCACCAATCATGATACATACATTCGCAACCTGTTTGAACACTACCTTAGTACAGACTACATTCCCCCATAACAAACAACACAAAAAAGACAATAATGGTAACTTATCTCAAACGACAACTAGCCAAAAAACATTCCCTTATGTATGGCACGTTACACCCTCCTTAGGTATTTATAATGCCCATGTTAAACACTGCTTCAGTGAGTCATTTGTTATTGATTATTTTTCATGCGTTTTAATGTTCTTTTGTTGTCAAAAGTTGCTTCATAAGTGATGTTGAATGAAAGAATGTATGAGAGGAAATAGAGAAGAAGGGCAGAATGTCAGACGGGCCTGCGTGCCCAATTCTTAACCCTTTGAAAATAAAGACTTATTATTATTATTATTATTATTATTATTATTCATTCATACAGCAAGGCACACACTACTTCCCATACACACATAATCGACGCATACACACTTTCACACACGCAAATACACAAATACTCACACAGTCGTACAGTCACACATCCACACACACACTTACATACAAACACGTATACCCACTCACAATCACAAACACTAAATCATTCACTCATTCATACTCTCTTTATCTCACTCTCAAATACCCATATATATTCAATCATACATACAATCACGCAGCCGGCTCCCTGGCCGAGGCGTTAGCAGCTTTCTCCGTTAATCCCGAATACTCTCGTGGTTGACGTGAGCGCACGAGAATTAGAAGCCGTTCGAGTCGCGCCAGTGACTTATGAGAGTATGGAGACGGCCGCTCAGAAAGTCGTGGCGTGCTGATGAGCGTAATCTAGCCTAGAAATCAACATACAGCTGAAAGATGCTGGTGTTGACCGCAATATCCTGAAACAGGATGGAAACGCGGAAAAAAATAAAATAAAATCACGCACACACACGCACTCTGCTTCACAAAGACTCCCACATTTTCACATACATACTTTGACAACTGTCATGAGCATGTACATAAATTTGGGAAAATATGTTATACATACGAATTAAATATATTAAAGTATATGAATGCAATGCAACAGGATAGTGTTAGCTAAAACTGATAAAGCAGTGCAATAGTTTCTTCATATTGTAAATGGTGAATATAAAGTGGCAGAAAATTTTTGAAAGAAGAACATTCACAAATAATATTGAATAGCATATTATGTTATTATGTATACGTTCCTGCCCCCTCTCCCCCCCCCCCCCCCCACACACATACGCGCGCGCGCAAGCGCACGTTCACGCCCACGCCCACACCCGAACCCACGCGCACGCATATCTAGACACACACACACTGCTTCACATACTGAAACTAATATGAACAAGCTGCCACACGTATCGCACATACACTGGCGACTTTTGTGAGCATACTCACATAGATGGGCAAATCTGGTATACATATACGTTGTGTAACCTAAAAACATTGATGCAATTCAAAACAAAAGATATTTCCTAAAATCAATATAAACATGATGGTGCAAGCAGTGCACAAGTTTTCGTATTGTACATATTAAAATCAAGTGGCAGTAAAAATGATAATATGAAAGATGATGAGAGAGAGAGATAGAGAGAGAGAGAGAGAGAGAGAGAGAGAGAGAGAGAGAGAGAGAGAGAGAGAGAGAGAGAGAGAGGGAGACACACACACACCCACACCCACACACACACACACAGACACAGAGACACACAGACACAGACACACAGATACAGAGACACACAGATACACACACACAGAGATACAGAGACACACAGATACAGAGAGACACAGACACAAAGACACAGACACACAGACACAGACACACAGACACAGACAAACAGATACAGAGACACACACACACACAGATACAGAGACACACAGATACAGAGAGACACAGACACAAAGACACAGACACACAGACACAGACACACAGACACAGACAAACAGATACAGACACACACACACACACACACAGATACAGAGACACACAGATACAGAGACACACAGACACAGACACAAAGACACAGATACACCGACACAGACACACAGACACAGACAAACAGACACAGACACACAGACAAACGGACACAGACACACAGACAAACGGACACAGACACAGACACATGGACACAGACACAGAGACACAGAGACAGAAACACGGACACAGAGACAGAGACACAGACACAGAGACACAGGCACAGAGACACAGACCAGAGACACAGACACAGAGACACAGGCACAGAGACACAGACACAGACACAGACACACACACACACGAGTAGCATTTTACATGGCATGTAAGTAGTGTAGAAGTACAACAGCCAGTCCTTTTTTGTGGAGGTGGAACGTTATACATTCCTCCACAAAGGGCGGTAACTCCTCGGGTTTGGAAAAAGTAGGCGTGGTCCCGTGATTCATCAGAGTGGGTGTGGTCAAGGGGTGGTCAAATTACCACTTAAATTGTAGGGGAGAGTACGTGTAGTGACGCGGTGGTGGTTAAAGTGAGCAAGGACGTAGTCAAGAGGTTGTCATGAGGTGGTAAAGAGGTGGTCAAGCGGTCAAGAGGTGGTATAGTGACCCCTTAATTGTAGGGGAGGGTATGTGTAGTGATACGGTGGTGGTTAAAGTGAACGATGACGTGGTCAAAAGGTGGTCAATATGTGCTCAAGTTCTCAAATGATCTCTTAAATTGTAGAGGAAGGTACGCGTAGTGACATGATGGTGGTTAAAGTGATCGATGACGTGGTCAAGTGGTGGTCCAGAAGTGGTCAAGTAGTGGTCAAGTGTCAAGGGGTAGTCAAGTGATCCTTTAAAGTGTAGGGGAGGGTACGTGTAGTGACATGGTCGTGGTGGTTAAAGTGATCGATGACGTGGTCAAGTGGTGGTCAAGAGATGATCAAGTGACCCCTTAAATTATAGGTACGTCTTGTGTACAACAATAACAAAAACAAATTCAAATAGGATATACAAAACAAAAGTTAATGAAGATAAAACATATATAGACAAACAATTAAATGAGAAGAGGCATGGTGGCGGTCGTGGCGGGGTAGTATAGGGGTCGGGGTACGCAGATATGTCCAGTGGTGTTGAGGTGCTATAGTTGTTAGATCTAGAGGTTGGGGTGTCTCAGTCGTGAGGTATCGAACTGTCTGCAGCGGGTTGGATGTAGCTGATCAGGGCGGGGAGGTTCTAATGCATTTATCGATATTGTCTAGAGTCGGCGTAGTTGTATAGTAATAGTAGTAGAGTTGATCGTAGTAATATTATTCATCATCATCAAGATACATGTTGCCTGGCATGGGCAATCATACCTCGCTACTTATTACGATCTCCGATGGTATGGTTCAGTAATACAAGTAGTAATAATTTTTGTAATACTAGATGCAATAGCAGCAATAGTACTAGTCATCATCATCATCATCATCAACATCATCATCATCATCATCGTAATCGTCATCATCATCATCATCATCATCATAACCACCACCACCACCACCACCACCACCACCACCACCACCACCACCACCACCACCACCACCACCACCACCACCACCACCACCACCACCACCACCACCACCACCACCACCACCACCACCACCACCACCACCACCACCACCACCACCACCACCACCACCACCACCACCACCACCACCACCACCACCACCACCACCACCACCACCACCACCACCACCACCACCACCACCACCACCACCACCACCACCACCACCACCACCACCACCACCACCACCACCACCACCACCACCACCACCACCACCACCACCACCACCACCACCACCACCACCACCACCACCACCACCACCACCACCACCACCACCACCACCACCACCACCACCACCACCACCACCACCACCACCACCACCACCACCACCACCACCACCACCACCACCACCACCACCACCACCACCACCACCACCACCACCACCACCACCACCACCACCACCACCACCACCACCACCACCACCACCACCACCACCACCACCACCACCACCACCACCACCACCACCACCACCACCACCACCACCACCACCACCACCACCACCACGTGGCTGGCGTAGGCGATCATACCACCCTGCATATTGCAATTTCCGACAGCATTGAACAATTCACGGGTTGACTCACGCTACAGGAATGCCCATTAACGGCGTTATCTTCTTGCAATAGTGGTAGTCGTAGTACCAAAAGTACCAGTAGTACTAATTATTAGCATCAGCATCAGCAAGTGACTTATCACCTGGCGTGGATGAGTATGACACTCCATAAATTATGATCTCCGACACCATGGATCAGTAATGCAAGTAGTAATAATATTGATAATAATAGTAGTAGCAGTAGCAATAATAGTAAGAGTAACAAAACAGCAGCAGCAGCAGCAGCAGCAGCAGCAGCAGCAGCAGCAGCAGCAACAGCAGCAGCTGTAATAGTAGTTAGTAGCAGTAGTAGTAGTAGGTAGTTAGCAGCAGCAGCAGCAGCAGCAGTAGGAGTAGTAGAATAGCGAGGTTGCTTGTTGTTTCACTAAGTATTTGTATATCTTATATACTAAGTACTATAAAGCTAGTTTGTATTGTATGCTATGTAATGTGGTGCTGAAATAATAGCTGTCTTTTGTAGCTGTAAGAGGTGATGACGTCATAATCCCCCACTCTATCATTGTCGCCAACTTATTGATAGTGTCTTCATTGCCGCGAAAAAAGCTCATTGTGAGATACTGATAACTATCTTCTCCACACTGAGTGCATCGGGGGTGCATGACCATTAAGAGCAAACAACGGGACGGCAACTACAAGGCAACTACAAGGCAAAATGGCGTCGAATACAGCGTAACGTACAAAACTTATGAGGTCATCAGTTGTCCGATACAAACACGGTCGACAAATAGGTGGTCACTAAATCCTCAAATTACTCACTCAAATAAACATATATGATAATAAGGCACCGACCCAAACAATGAAAACTGACAAAAACAACGAGAAAAAAAAACAATGACATAAACGTCAAAATGTAACACATACAAAGAAATCAACAGCTACTGAAAAATAAAAATGACACGACAAAATGACACAAACAATGAAAACCGACACATCAACAAAATGAAACAAACAAGGAAAACTGCTGAGACTAACATCGACAAACTGACACAACCAAAGAAACAAAAATAGGCAAATGTAAACGTTGAAATGTAACACGCAATAAGAAATTGACAAATTAAAATGACACACACACACACACACGCACGCACACACACACACACACACACACACACACACACACACACACACACACACACACTGAAACAATCAATGAAAACTGCGTGCTGACACAAAAACTGAAAACTGACACAAACACTGAACAAGGCACCTGAAGAAAACATGACATCCAATTGTAAACGTTAAAATGTAACACACAAAGACATCGACAACTACTGAAAAAAAAAATAACACAACTACTAATAAATGTGTCGTATATTTATTTATAGTGTCGTCCCTGGGGTGAGGGGAATCAACACTCACATTCTTTTTAACCCCATATCATTATTCTGGAGAATCCACTAGATTCCGTCCACAACACCCCGTCAATCCCTGGATACCTCTTTCTCTCTCACCACTCACCACTCACCACTGGATCATGTCCCCTCTCATTCTTTCCCAAAACAACATACTGCACAACTCTAGCTTCTAAAAATTAATAACAATTTAATTTAATGAAGAAAAGTGTATGTATATGCGAAGTGTATGTGTAGAATGTATGTCGTATACTCTAGTGTGTCTGCAGAATCAGACCGGACAGCTCAGGAGCAAAGTCTGATCATCCTGGTAATGGCCACACAACATCATCATAGCTCAAATCCTAAACTCTATCTATCACTAGACTATCCAACATTACTTATACCTAAACGCTATCTAGTGAACACCTTATGTAAACCAGCTCTATCCTGAATTGAATCTACACATTGCTATGCAAGACACATGTTCATCAACTTTAATTGACACAGAACACAATAGATTCTTTCCTAAATTTGAACAGAGCTAGCCAAACACTTCAGTCTAATTTAATTCCATTTTTCCAACTGGCGGCAAATAAGTTATGTTTCCTCCAGTCGGAAATTGTCCGAGTGACATCATTCGCTGTCAACAACAGGTGGTCTTGGCGGCAACCAAATCAAAACGGCGTTTTTCCTTTCATCTTGCAATTTGGGCAAACTAACATGCCGACAATTTTCCTGTGTCCTGGGGAAATCTCAAGGACTTTTGGTTTCGTTTGATCCGATGGAAATGTCCCCCCCCCCCCCTATCAACAAAAAGTTGCAGCTGTCTCTGTAAATCTATCATCTGATCGTTAACTCCAGTGGTCCCGTGATAAAATGACACATCAATAAAATGAAGCAACCAATGACAACTGACACAATGAAGAACTGACACAACAAACTGACACAACGACAAACAGACACAACGACAAACTAACACAACGACAAACTAACACAACGACAAGCTGGCACAACGACAAACTAATACAACGACAAACTGACACAAGCAAAGAAACCAACCGATAGAAATGTTAATATCAAAATGTAACAAACAACAACTGAAAATGATGCAAGCAAAAAAAAAAAAAAAATGACACAACGGCAAAATGACCCAAACAAGGAAAAATCAAACAACCAATGAAAACATGACATAAACACTGGAAACTGACACAAACACTGAACAAGCCACAAGAAAACCATAACATACAAAATATAACACTTACAAAGAAATCGACAACTACTAAAAAATAAAATGACACACCAAAATAACACCTAAAGAAAACATGACATCCATATGTAAACGTCAAAATGTAACACACACACACACACACACACACACACACACACACACACACACAAACACACACACACAAACACACACAAACACACACACACAAAGCGACAACAAACGAACGTAACACATTCAAGGAAAAATGCTGACATAAACACTTAAAACTGACACAAATGCCGAACAAGGCTCCTAAAGAAAAGCAAAACATCAAAAATGTATTAGAGACTTACACAAAAAGAGATCGACAACAAATGAAAAACAAAATGACACAGCCACTGAAAAATGACACACCAACCAAATGAAACAACCAATGAAAACGACTAACAAAAACCGTTTAAAAAATACATAAACACTGAATGAGGCATCCAAAGAAAAGAAGACAGCCAAAATGTAACAATCAACAACTGAAAACTACACACACAAGAAAAAATGACACAACAAAAAACACACTAACTTGACCAACGAAAACGTACACAAACACTGACAACTGACACATCAACAAAATGAAACAACCAATAAAAACCGACACAACCAAGATTCACACACAACACATTCAGAAAAGACATAGTTATAGAGAATCATACCGTGTATAACAAATGCAAACTAATGTTGTATAATCTTGTTTTTTATTTTTTTTCATTTTCTCAAAACATAAAGGAACAGAAACACGGACACAACAAAATACTTCTGTCGATGTCTATAAGGCTTTCTTCTTGATAGATTTCTTACGTTGGTTCCCCAATGGAATCGGATTACCCTTTAGAGGCGATGACGGGTTGATTGTCTTGATGATCTGTTGAAAATGGTGACGTAGACTGGTTATTGTAAGCATACGCATATGGGGTTGAAACTTAATGTTTAACTGTACCTTGTCAAACGCCGCAAGAATTTCATCGCGTATATCCATCAAGTGTTCAAATTCCCTACGAGTCAACGTCAGTCCAACTTTAGTGGGAAATTTTAGTTCTGATTCTCCAAAGTAACATCGTAAATGTAACATCGTCGTAGCCCTGTAACTTGACACAGAAGCAACTTTATGATCAATACCCAGTGGTCTAACGAATTCAGCTCCGATGATCATGTAAACAGTTGGTTGCAGACATCTTGAACGCTTGGTAAACGGATCACAAAATGTAGACAGCCCGGCTTATTTTATACAAATGAGTTTATCGATTGTTTTTAAACATGTCTGGACTTGTTTTACATTTGTAAGCAGTAACCAATCGAAAAAACGAGACGCTGGCCAAAATTATAATTCCCCACCTTTAAGTGAGATAACTCGTCTAAAGTTCATTCTTCGATATCAGATTTGTGTAAGTTCATGTTGTCATCCTAATTTTGTGTGTGTAAGTCTTCGGTAGTTCAAATGTTGTCAAGTCCATTTCTTCAGCAGCAAATTTTTGTAAGTTCACGTCAGCATCAGAATACTTTTTGTGTCTACGTTCTTGTCTTCGACAGTTCATGTTTTGGTAAGGTATATTTTTTCGTGAAAAAGGATGTCTCCCATGTTATATTACCGTGACGTCATAAAGAAAAAAAATTAAAGGAGACAAACTGAGGCGCTGACCCTCATGTCAAACAACTTTGTCTCACATCACATACAGACGTGTCCACCATGTCGCACAACTTGTTGAATTTCCCTAACAACTTACTCACTGGCCCTATCATTTTGCCCACTGAACCTGACAACAGGTCCACTTGAACGGATAAACTTGACCACTTGCTATAAAATAATAGTCGTCTTACCAAACCAACTTGCACACTTACTCCAACAAACTGCCCCTTATGTCACACAAATGTAATCCCTTAATGCATAAAGAGGTGTCCCTTATGCCACATAAAGTCTCCATCACCTAACACACAAGTGTTCCTCATAGAATACAAATGCGTCTCTCAAGTCATGCAGAAGTGTCCCTCATCTGAGGATAAGTGTTCCTCATATAATACAAAGGTATCCCTCAAGTCATGCAGAAGTGTCCCTCAAGTCATGCAGAAGTGTCCCTCAAGTCATGCAGAAGTGTCCCTCATAGAATACAAATTATCACTCAAGACATACAGAAGTGTTCCTCACCAACCACAGAAGTGTCACTCATAACTTGCAAATGTACCCCTCAACTCATACAGAAGTGTCCCTCACCTAACACAGAAGTGTCCCTCATAGAAGGCAAATGTATCAGTCGAGGCATACAGAAATGTTCCTCACCAAACACAGAAGTGTGACTCATAGAATACAAAGGCACCCCTGAAGTCATACATAAGTGTCCCGCATATCGTCATCAGAAATATTTGTGTATGGTAAGTTCATGTCTTTGGCAGTTCATAATTTGTAAATTCATTTCTTCAGAATCAGATATGTGTAAGTTCACGTCGTCATCAACAACTTTGTTGTGTGTAATTTAATGTCTTCGACAGTTCATATTTTGCTAAGGCCTATGTGTCATGAACAACCAGAAGTATATTGACTAGAAATTCAACCTGAGTGGTCAATTACTACCACTTCCTGTGGACAACTATTCTTACACATGCGCTAAAGTTTAGAAAATGAACTTACATTGAATGGAAAGTACCACGGGTTTGAATTGTTAAACCCTTCCGGAAGTAGTAGTAGTGACATCTTAACGAGGAAAAAGATCGGAGTAGTTATCACCCTTAGTCTGGAAATTGAGAAAATGTATGTATAAAAAAAATAATTAAAAGAATAACAATTGAAGCTCCACCTCATTTGTTATAATTTAATTTTTTGTTTATATGACGTCAAGAGTAATATCGTCTGCAGGGGCATACATTTTCTTAATTTCCAGACTAGGGGGGGGGGGGGATAACTACTCCGATCTATTTCCTCATTAAGATGTCGCTACTATTTTGCTAACAATTCAAACCCCTGGTAGTTTCCATTCAACGAAAGTTCATTTTCTAAATTTTAGCGCACGTGTCAGAATAGTTGTCCACAGGAAGTGGTAGTAATTGACCACTCAGGTTGAATTTCTAGTCAATATGCTTCTGGTTTTTCACGAAAAATAGGCCTTATAGTATGTCCAGAAATGAATGCTGTCATTCACTATCAATTATTTTGAAAACTGTTGCATCGTTATAAAATTTTTCCTTCGTCTTATATTTACCCACACCAAAGGAAAATGTATTTGATAGGTCCAAAAGAAACTTAAATCATCGAAAGCGGCGACATTTCTTTGATGTTTTCGGGAAAATGTAGTGAATTCACGCCAAAAAAACAAACAAACAAACTAGTCTTACAGTAAACCACGTTATTTCTGGTAAGGACAAAAGTACAAGACGTAGCCAGATTCGTATGGGAGTGGGTGCAATAAAAAGTAGCTCAAAAATCGACAGGGTTGACTGCATTGCACCGCGTTTTTAAAATCCCATATGGCCCTGTCTCTTTCCGCACGGTGGAAAGCGTCGCACAAAGCAAGAATTCCGTAGCTCCAGCGACGACCCTCGGAAGTCTCCGAAAAAATGCACTCGTGAAATGAAGGATGACTTCAGAGCCCGAGTCAGACGGCTTGACCACTTCACCACGGAGAATCCCAAGAGGGGTGCAATGTGTAATATTAGTAAAGACAGAGAAATTACAGAGACATGGGGTAAATAATATTTAAATTGACAGGAAAGTAGAAGGAATATATTTCTTACCTTATTTTTCATTTTCTTCTTGTTTCTTCAGCTGCTGGTTAATAATTGTACACAAGTATTCATGTTACTAGGATGCATTTAGCTTTTTATATTGAGTTCGTGAAAGCTTCCAAATAAATGTGCGTTAATGTGCGTATGGAGTGACCAGAAATGATACCGCAATTTAGTCATCATGTGTCCATTTTTAAGGATGTGTTCAGCTGTCTGTGTAGTTTGTTCACACGTACACATGGATGACAGACCCGCTTTGAGTCTTCGTGAAAGATTGTCTACTCTGCTGTTTACTGTTCAGAGACCGAACATGATTACCTGTTGTGCACTATGAAAATAGTTGTCAGTGTCTCTGTAGTGGGCTTTCTTCTTAACGACCAAGATGTTGGTCCTCTTTTCATTGAAGTTTATAGATTGATTCGTATGCATGTGTGTTGTTCCCTAATTTGACAACGTATTTGCTCTCACGTTTCTTGTTATGCCACAATATGTCAGTTTCCACCGCAATATTACTCTTCTTTTAGTATTCAATGCGTTTCGTGTTTCTTTTTTTTCCCCAATACCAGTTGTTTGTCACAGCTGATGGCTTGCGGAATTGAAAATTCATCACTGTGGAATACAAACTGTTGCCATTGACATTGTGCTAATGCTGTAATGTTTAGGGCCTTCAATTCGTCTGAAGGGTTGAAGCAAAATATCCCAGTATGCGTGCACGCGGATTAAGCTCTGCGATCTGCTCAGACCTTAATCTGTGTCGGACGATTCCAGTAGGTTGATGACTGCTCTCGGTTGCATAAAATTCAATCCATCCTTTCTCCAATAGTCCTCTTCCTCTTTCAACACATGGTCCTCACATTTTCCCAGTAACTTTTATCAATATTTAATCGCGTGGACTGGATTAGTATCTTGACGTCAGACAGTTTGAATATAGTATTGTCAGCTGCCACCTGTCCTTTAATGTTAGCCCACGCAAGTTCTATAGGTTTAAAATGAGAGTGGTACGGCGGAAGTCTCAAGCAACCATGACGATGCTCTTCTATCAACTTGTCGATTTGATATTTCTTGCTTTTTTGGAAGGGACAACAATTCTAGCTAGAAATACCTTTCTGGAAATGGTATGTTTTCCATTCGGAGCCATGTCTTTATTGCTCCCTTTGTGCTCGATGCTGTAGGTATTTTGTCTTCTTGGGCAACAACATTGATATCATGCATTGTCCATAATTGGACACGACGGTCTATCTAGGGATGGAAGCACAGTATTCTCGAGCCAATCTCTAAATACATTACCATTCATCTTATTATGATAATCCCTATTGTCTGTATGCTTTGATACGAACACGAGCCCAGCATTCTGTTGTAAGCCATTATGCGTATTACCAGCATGGGCCATGACCAAAATTTGTCCTATACTACTGGGCACATATCGCTTTATCTGTCCATCCACTGATTGCCATTTATTATAACTTGTGTGGTGCGCACTGATCCACATTTCATCCAAATACACTATGCCATAATTTTCTTTGAGCATTTCCCGTATTTCACGTAGGTATCTGCTTCTCATGGCTCCTAAATGTGATTGCTCGCAAAGAATATGTCTACCTCCCTTGTACTTAATGTCCTTATTATTTTCCACAAAGTTGTTTTGGATAGCTCTATGTTATTGTTCTTTCTGAACCAAACCCTAAGTTTTCTTACAGTCACTGTTTCTTTTTTTATAATGCTGGATAATCCTGGATATACAATCCAAATTTGGAGAATCAGAACTGAAATGTCCCACTAAAGTTGGACTGACGCTGACTCGTAGTGAATTTGAACACTTGATGGATATGCGCGATGAAATTCTTGCGGCGTTTGACAAGGTACAGTCAAACATTAATATACCCATTTGGAGCACTGATTCTTACACATAGACACGCGCGCAGACACACACACACAAGCACACACACACACACACACACACACACACGTTCTCACTCACTCTCTCACTGTCTCACTCTCTCTCTCCCTCACTCCCTTACTCACTGTCTCTCACTCACGCTCTCTCTCTCTCTCTCTCTCTCTCTCTCTCTCTCTCTCTCTCTCTCATTATCTCTCATCCACACAAACACAAACACAGACACACACATACACACATATTCTCGCTAACTCTCTTTCTCACAATCACTCACTCTCTTACCCACTCTCTCTTACTCTCTCTCTCTCTCACTCACACACACTAACTCACTCTCTCTCTCTCTCTCTCTCTCTCTCTCTCTCTCTCTCTAACTCACACACTCACTCTATCTAAGTCACATGCACAAACTCAGTAGATCTCTCTCACTTACACTCACTCGCCTTGTCACACTCACTCTCTTTTTTAACTCACACATTCACTCTCTCACTCCCTTTCTCTCACTCTCCCTCTGTCTCACACTCACTCACTCTCTCACACATATACACACGCATGCTCGCACGCACGCACACACTTACTATCTCACTCACTGTCACACTCTCTCTCATCCAATCTCTCTCTCTCTCTCTCTCTCTCTCTCTCTCTCTCTCTCTCACTCATTCACTCTCTCACTCATTCACTGTCTTATTCACTTACTTTCTCACTCACTTTCAATCATTTACTCACTCAATCACTCTCTCTCTCTCTCTCTCTCTCTCTCTGTCTCTCTTACACTCATTCACTCACACACAAATATATACACATAATCAATCACCCTGTCTCTCACATACACACACATGCACACAAACACACGCTCTATCACTTACTCTCATACTCTCTCTCTCTCTCACTCACTATCTCACTCTCTCTCTCCAACTCAATCACTCTCACTCACCCATTCTCTTACTCACTCACTCACTCACTCACTCACTCACTCACTCACTCACTCACTCACTCCCTCACTCACTCCCTCACTCACTCACTCACTCACTCACTCACTCACATAGTGAAAATTGATACCAGTAGGTGACTTGTAGTGGCATGTAGTCGGTATGGAGTAGACAGACGGACAGAGGGATTGACCACCGGACCGATGGAATAACGGACCGACGGACGGACAGACGGATAGACAGATAGATAGATAGATGAAAGCTGTATTATATACTGTTCAGGAATGAGTGGGAATTATCTGTGGAGGAAAGAGGAAGAGGAAGGAAACTTTAACCACACCTCAATATGTCTCGGTGTAAAAAAAAAAATACCATTATAACTGGACACCCCAACGGCGGTATGTGCCATAAAATAGCCTATAACCATACACGGGACGATACAGTGCTGGAGCTCCGGGAGAGGTTCTGGGGTTCACACACAATCCGTTCTATGTACTGACTTCTATAATGTGCGACGCGTGGTTGTGTACCTGTTAGCGATTTGATGTCTGTCCCTCTGATCCACGAATCCATCAGTTATAGCCCCAAGACGTCGCTAACAAGAAGGGACAAAGTTATGCCGGCGACATCAATGGCCATCGGCCGTGGAACCAGTTGCGTGTTCGTGAATATACGGACACCATCAAATGTTCTCTCTCATGTGATTGGTTGCGTGCAGCTGTTTGATTGAGCGTCACGATTGCGGGGTCACCCACCCGACCCAAGTCAGGGGCAGCACCAGAAGTGAACCTTGGAAATGACTAGAACTTTACGCTGTCTTGTGCAAGCTGAACACTTTACGCCCACTTAAGGAGACATAAACGCCTGGCAATTTGTTTATATTTTGTTTGCTACTACAACAACCTCTTGTTTGACTTCGGCACTTTTAATGAAAGGTAAGGGCACTTAATAACCGTTTAGGTGTTCTCAGAACTGTTAATGTGTCCGCCGTGTGCATGGGGAAAGGGAAGTTTGGCTTTAATTACGTCTCTTCTCTGTTATTGCGGTGTGTTATGCTTTACTCATATTCGAATTACATGTATATTTTAATGTTAACAATGAAATGTTGACTATTATATATTGTCGTGTGTTTTATCATTGTTTAATTATTTTAATATGACATTCGAGAGTGTCTTATGATGCACCGGTTTCTAATAAACAGTAACTAGGAAACATAGCGGGAAGATGCTTAGCGAAAATTAAAACCAGTCACAGAATGGTGCTGCTAAAATTATATTGGTGACATGAATTCCAAAGTAGGGAAAGACAGATGTACAAGGCAGTAATAACAGATAATATGAACGCTTTCGAATGAGGGTTCGGCACCTGCATTGGTCGTCTGGCTAAGTGAGGCAAAGACTGGGCATCAACACCTCCATACATTCTGGCAACATGTGAGGGCCCATCACACCACCGACCCATAAGAGGCTCCTGGTTCGGGATGGGTGTTTCAATGACGGATAAGAAAGACCTTGACCGCAGCAGCAGACTACAATATCTCATGGCACAAACATGTATTTTTAGATTATACACAGAAACAATAGTAATTAGGCCTGACATCATAGTTTTATTGTTATTTTTATTGTTTCTCCCCAGGATCTAACATTACCTGTTTGTTTCATTATGTAGTGAGAGACCGTGAGCTAATTATAATGGGGAAAGGGAAACGGCAGAGAAGACAGGTTGATATAATATTGTGAAGACAACCAGCTGATAGCATGCAACACATTCTTTCAATAGCAAGTGCCAGAAGATAGCAAATTGGCTATATCACGGTCAAAGAAATTTAAAAAGTGACCTATCTACATTAACACATCGGTGCTTACATCAAAGCCAACCCACAGCGCGTTGGTGGTAAAAAAAAAAATTATAACGCATAACACATAGGAAGGGAGAACAAACAGTAACACTTGATGCGTTACTGTCATTGAAGCAGGAATATATAGTGAAATTCTGATATAAGCTGCAAACTAGTATGAACTCATTCTTATAGGCACCGTGGCATGTGCAGGAAAGAAATTCTGACATAAGCTGCAAGCTAGTATGGACGTATTATGATAGACAGCGTGGCATGTGTAGGAAAGAAATACAAGGCGAGTTAATCAACAAACACACACACACACACACACACACACACACACACACACGCACGCACGCACGCACGCTGATAAAACAATGTGATAAGTTCATCAATGTTGGTGGAAATTATGTTGAGAATTAAAGGGACAATGTATGTATAAAAATAAACTGGTTTCAAGTTGTTATCATATTTAGTTATTTTTCTACAGCCATTTGCGACTTACTTATTGACTTCCCCTCGTATTTAAAATATGATGGCCAGCATTTGTTTGATGGCAGTGGGCAATGTTGAGCTGGAACAGGTCATCAGATGCTTTGAAGACGGGGGAACAGTGGCTAGCTCGCTTGCCGCCAGGTGGTCCTGTGTTATAATCACAAACAAGAGACCCAAGGTGTCTGCAGTATCCCTTGTCCATCTTTGTGCTGCTCGACCCCAGCCTTTTCTCACCATGTCTTCCAACACTCATCTCATCTCATCATGTTCCTCTTGTACCTTGCGGTGTCGAGGTGAAGTATAAACATCGTGAGAGTGCCCGATTATGGGCTTCATATATCGATATTCCCATGGACTCTGCTATTCCTTCCGTCCAACGTTTACGTGGTCGGCCTCTTCCTCTGTTTTCAACTGGTCTGAACATCATTGCTTGTTGTGGTATGCTGTTGACTGGTAATCTACTTGCATAGCCAAACCATTTGACTTGCTTTCTAATAAAATCTAGTGCTGCTTTAACCCCGCACTTTAGTCCTGATTTCTTCATTTCTGATCTTATTATCTGATTCTGATCTTACTCTTGGTACGTTGAGTATTCTTCCAATACTGTTCTCCCCAAAACATCGTTTCACCCAACATGACCAAAACATTTAAGTTGTCGAGGAATTATTCTATCAACAAGCCAGTTGCCCAAGATGTCCAGGTCCCGTAGAATTTCAATATTTCCCCATACTCTTGATTCCTATTCTAAGAATTATTCTGTAACACGCGAGCTTACAAACCCCAATTATTTCTTCTGTAGTTGTTGCGAAATGGCCGATGACTCACATCCTTATGTTGTTATAAGACAGATACACACAGAGGGGGAATGCGATAATTGTTGCAAACAACGTACCATGACTGTAACATAAAGTTGAAACATTGAATCAACTATAGTATTATATTTCAATGCGAAAAATTGTAGAAAAACAAAACAAATGAAGATGTTAGTGGATCGATATGGTGTTGGAGAGAGAGAGAGAGAGAGAGAGAGAGAGAGAGAGAGAGAGAGAGAGAGAGAGAGAGAGAGAGAGAGAGAGAGAGAGAGAGAAGAGAGTGGCGAGAAACGGGCAAGGGTGATACTATGATAATCGGATCACCATCTTTCGGCATCATCTTAGACGCCGTTAGACACTGAAAAGTCCAGGAAATAATTTTCATAATCACATTGATCACATACTTATCAGCAATCGATTTAGGAGTAGATTACTGTCAGGAAAAACAAAACCAGAGGTAGATTGCATTAGTGATCATGTGACAGTAATTGGGAGGGGGGGGGGGAGAAGAATATAACCGAAGACATTAAAGAGGGCTTCATGAAATAGCATGCTAAATTTAGCAATACTTGAGTCAATGTATGCTTGGGAAAGTCACCATTATTATACATATTATGTTCAAATCTATATGAAAATAAACTGTTATTTAGTTAGTCATCTGTTAGTATATCATCCTAAAGACACTCTGAAAATTTCACTGAATGCTTTTGGAATTCGTCATGACACCTGGGAGGCTGCAGCCAGAGACCGAAATTCGTGGTGTGCATCATTGCGCAAAGGTGCAGTCATATGTGAGGCAACCAGGACTGCAAGAGCTGTGAAGAAAAGGCAGGACAGAAAAACCACTGCAGGAAATCCTCCTCCAGAGACGTCAAGCATTCTTTGCCCACATTGTCAAAGAACATTTCGAGCCAAAATAGGCCTTATCAGCCATCTTAGAACCCACGGCTCCACACCTTCAACCCCACTGGATGAAATGAATGGTCATCATCATTCTTGATGGACAAACAACATATCATCCTTACACTCTGAACATGTCCACAATTGCTCAGATCCTCTCCCATCTACATATTCATCGGCATCCAGCGGCTAATTGTGCCAGTTCTATGTTGGTTGGCGGGACCCCTCATTCTCCCGATATGCCTATCGTGTCTGGCTGTGTGTCACATCTTACTCCAAAGTCTCTCATTCTAGACAATGATGTGGAATCACTGGCGTCTAAGTCTCTGCTCTCGACATCTCTCCAAGGGCGTTAATAATATCGGCACGATCCATGGGCTGACCCTCTGCAGTGGATGCAAGGCCAGCATGCTTATCAGCTGGATCATTTCCCTCAGTCCCCGTATGTCAGATAAGTAGTATAGACGAACATTGACAAATGCCAAAGGAATCAATACAACAGACATCAACAGAAATAATACTAGAAATAAAGAACACAGCTAAGAAGAAATGGATGACATAGGGAATTACACTAATGATGGACATTAGGAGAAAATGGAAATATAATTATATAGGAATATAGAAAAATATAATGGCACCTTGCCGTCTTGACAGACGATAGTTTGTGCTTTAAAAAGGCATAATAACTTTTACCTATGGCGGTAGCGAATGTGACTGATAAGGACAAATCGCGCTGTAAATGGTCGTTCACAGTGGGTGCATGTGAACACGTGGTCATTTCCACCATCACGCACCATCTTACGTCTCACACGCTCGGTGTGTGACTTATCTGCAATAATTTTCTCCTTTGTCTTTATTCCATTTCTGATGTTTGCCCTCCATGCAACACTTTCAGCGGCGACTTGCTCCCAATATGCATTTTCAATGCTTGCACACATCTTTGTATCGTAGTAGAGGCCGACCCTGAGATCTCTTACCCATCTGTAATTCACCGAACAAGATGTCCTTTGGTATTCTACCATCATCCATCCTCCTAAGATGTCCTATCCATCTAAGTCTACGAAGACTGAGCATGGAATAAACCGTCACACAACCTGATCTTTCCAATACTTCAGTATTTGTGATTTTGTCTTGCCACTTAATACCAAGAATTCTTCGCAGACACCGCATATGAAAGCTGTTTAAACGTTTCTCTTGGTGTGAGTAAATTGTCCAGGTTTCACTGCCATAAAGATGAGTACTAAGGACACAGGCTTGGTAGACAAGGACTTTTGTTTTGGCAGAAGCTTCCTGTTCTCCCAGACTCTTTTTCTTAACTTGTTCATTGTTGTTGCTGCCTTACCAATCCGGATGTTGATTTCCTGATCTAGGGATAGTTTGCTATTTACCACTGATCCTAGATATGTAAAATGGTCTACCATCTCTAGTTCGGCGTCGTCAATAAAGATTGATGGTACCTCATGTGAACCTTGTGACATAATCTGTGTCTTCTTGTTGCTAATTGTTAAACCAAATTCAGAACAAGCTTCGGAGAATGCAGATAGTAGACATTGCAATTCTTCCACAGAGTGGGTCGTAACTGCAGTATCATCTGCAAAAAAGCAACTCTCTGATCAGTACCCTCCTAATTTTGATCTTGGCCTTCAATTTCTGCGCATTGTAGAGGCCGCCATCTCAGCGTGAGTGAATGTATATACCACCATCCTGATCACGAAAGGCATATTTCAGTAGAAGTGTAAAGTATGTTCCAAAAAGGGTGGGAGCTAGTACACAACCTTGCTTAACTCCACTCTTGATTTTAAAGTCTTCAGAAGTTTGCACCATCAAAATTGATTATACCCTTCATGTCTGTGTGGAACGATTCCACAATGGACATAAGACTTGGTGGGCAGCCAATCTTCTTTAGTGCCTTGAACAGACCCTCACGACTGACCAAATCAAATACCTTTGTGAGGTCGATGAAGGCAATAAACAGTGGTTGATTCTGTTCACGGCATTTTTCTTGCATTTGTCGCAATGAGAATATCATATCAATGGTAGACCCGTTCTGTCGAAAGCCACACTGTGATTCGTGGTAGACTAGGACTTGAAGTCTGCGCAGAACAATTCTGGCAAATACTTTTCCAACAATAAACAGAAGTGAGATACCCCTATAGTTGTTGCAGTCGCTCCAATCGCCCTTGTTCTTGTACAGTGTTATGATGCTTGAATCTTTGAAATCCTGTGGGACTTGTCCTTCTCGCCAGCATAGCTCTGTTAACTGGTGGATCTGTAGACTGAGTGTGTCTTGCCCACTCCTGATAACCTCTATTGGAATCCCATCCTTACCTGGAGCCTTGCCAGATGCAAGTTCATTTATAGCACACTTAACGTCTGTTATGGTGGGCAGTGTGTCCGGGTGGCCAAAAGTTGGTAGAGCCTCTATGGCGTTGAGGGCATCATCCGCTAGTTTGGTCTCACTTGAGTAAAGGTCCACACAGTGCTCTACCCATCTGCCCATCTGCTGTTTCTTATCAGTTATGATTTCTCCAGTCAAGGTTTTCAATGGTGCACTACTTTTGATCATTGGACCACAGGCTTTCTTTATTCCTTCATACATGCTTCTGATGTTTCTCTTATCACTTGCGATTTTAATGGACTCACATAACTTGATCCAATAATCGTATGCAAACTGCCTGGCAGCCTTTTGCACATCCTTCCTAGCTTGCTTTAGCTCACTCAGAGTGTTACGCGTTGGTCTTTCCTTGTTTCTTAAGAGAACTATCTTCTTCTTATCAATCAAGGGCTGCAAAGTCTGGCTGTTTGCTGCAAACTAGTCCTGCCTCTTATGATGCACAGTGCCGTATATCCCAACGGCAGTTTTATAAAGAGTTTCCTTAAGTTGACCCCACTTTTCATTTACTGTACAATTTTCTGGTGTATCAGTGAAAGCGTCTTCAAGTTGCTGTTGAAACTGAAAGCACTTTTCAGGATCGTGAGTGTTGATAATATTAATCCTGGGGCTAGATTAGTATTTAGCTGAGTAGATTCTCTTTGATCTCAGTCAATACCTTGCAACAACCAAAGAATGATCCGTATCACAGTCAGCACTGTGGTAACTTCGAGTTAATGATGTGTGGTTCAGATAATGTCTCCGTGTGATGATGAAGTCCAGCTGGTGCCAATAACCGGATCTTGGATGTTTCCATGTGACCTTATGCAGCTCTTTTGTTCTAAAAAAGGAGTTTGTAATACATAGGTCATTTCTGGTGCAATGCTCCAGCAGCCTTTCCCCATTTTCATTCATGCGACCGATGTTGTATTTTCCAAGGCACACTGGCCATGAACTAGAGTCCTTGCCCACACGAGCATTGAAATCACCGAGCATATAAATGTAGTCAGACTTTGGAACTGCCTTGGTCACGGAGTCTAACTTCTCATAGAACGAATCCTTCACATCATCAGAGGAATTGAGTGTCGGTGCATATGTAGTAATAATGGTGGCAAAACCACAAGAGGTTGCCAAGCGCAAGGATAATAATCTTTCATTTCCTTCTGCTGGAATTTCAATCATTCTGAGTAGCGAATTCTTCACTGCAAAGCCCACACCGTGTTGCCTTTTTTCTGCCTGCCCTCTACCCTTCCAAAAAAAAGTGTAATTGTTTTCCCTGAGTGACCCTTCCTCAGCGAGGCGAATCTCATGCAGGCCAGCAATAACAATGTTAAGACGATTGAGTTCGGCATCAATCACAGCCGTTTTTCTCAAATCGTTAATATTGGTCAAGTCAGTGGAAAATCCTGGACACATAGTTCTCACGTACCAGGTTGCAAGCTGTAGCTTGAGGTTTCTATTTTTCTTTTTATTAGTACCTGGTGCATTGGTTTTACAGCCTGCGATTCAGATATTGTCCTAGCCCCAAGCACTCATTGAACCAGGCAGGCTGTGGCGGATCAGCACACAATTGGCTGCCCAGCTTGAGGCGGGCGGTAGCTGATCAGTGACACCTGTAGGTGTCTCCCACCGTCAGAGGCAACGCGTGGCGCCCCACGTCTACACCAATTGAAAGGGACTTATAACCCCGTAACATTTGCCTCTCGCTGTGATTCCGAGACGGGTTAAGACCAGGGATGGAGTTATTGCCTCTCCATAGCACAAAGCCTTACTAAAATATAGAGATCATGTGTTGCCCATGCAGCATGATCCCTCTCTCGGCCTGCCTAGTTCACTCCAGAGGAAAGGTAGCACCTCTACATCTGGAACGAGACAAGCTGCAGAAGCTGCCGGATCAGCAAAGCAATGCTCTAACTGTCCGCCTGTCGGAGCTTCGATACTAGATCAGCCGCCAACCAAGGCTTAGGGCCTTTTCTGCCCTGCCATGACATTTTGTTTTAGGTTGCATTTCCTCGCACCAGGGTAAGGCTTGTACCCTCCCAATTGTGCTCTTCCGCCCGAAGCCGTTGGTACAATGTGGGGTGTCCGGTTTGGTAAGCACCGCCCAACGTTCGTCGCTAACAGAAAACAGGTAGTACCGTCTACTGTTATACGGTAGCACAGTCATATCTGACTAAGACATGACACACAAGAAGAAAAATATAATACACAGATAAATATTACGAAACTGGAAGACAGTAAAATATGTCTGGCTAAATAGTTGCTACAAAATGCTTGAGGAGCAACAGTAAGACATGAATGAATACAAAACATACACGTACTAGCATGTATCAGAGTGCATACAGAAACTTGTATGAAAATAAAAGAATTAAAAAAAACAAAACAAATAGATATAAAAGAGTTATATGATAATGATCACAGATAAGAAACAAACACTTACGTCCAATGTGGAAACAAAAGTAGAACATACTATGCAACACGTTGCACAATTATCTAAACGAGTCATGCGACTAAAATACTGACACGAATTATGATGAGATGAATAAGAAGTATAAGCTAATAATATAAAATCACGAAAAGGAGATGAACAATTATGCAGATGCCACCAGCCCATGAGCAGAATCTCATCAGGATCTCCAGTTCATAATAAACTTGTGAAGAGTATGAGTCTAATATACAATCATAAAACACGAATATTAGTGTCAGCAAAGATACAGCCGTTGAAGTGCTAGAACATCACATTTTTAGACGACGACATGATGAGTTAAGATGGCGAGTTGCCTCCCTCAAAGCCTTTTCTTTTCGAGGTAGTACTCTTACAGTTCTGACATTTATCTGGTATTCATTTGTATGAGTCTGGGCCGCCAGAGGCTCGTAAAAATTATAAACACAAACCAACCCTGCGACTGCTTGGGATAAAATCCGATCCCCCTATTAGTAAGCAAATGCACTTACCACAATGCCACGGTAGCTGGTATTAAACGCATATACAGAAAAGATTATGGTAGTCAACGTCTTCTTTTTCTCCTCCTCCTCCTTTTCCTTCTCCTCATCCTCCTTCTCTTCTTCCTCCTCCTCCTTCTCCTCCTCCTCCTCCTCTTCTTCTTCTTCTTCTTCTTCTTCTTCTTCTTCTTCTTCTTCTTCTTCTTCTTCTCCTTCTTCTTCTTCTTCTTCTTCTTCTTCTTCTTCTTCTTCTTCTTCTTCTTCTTCTTCTTCTTCTTCTTCTTCTTCTTCTTCCTCCTCCTCCTCCTCCTCCTCCTTCTTCTTCTTCTTCTTCTTCTTCTTCTTCTTCTTCTTCTTCTTCTTCTTCTTCTTCTTCTTCTCTTGCTCTTCCTCCCTCCTTCTCCCCTCCTCCTCACCCCTCTCTTCTTCTTCTATATATACGTCAGATGTGTAATCTAGAGACCATCAATCGTGAAAAAGTGGGTTGAAGTACGGGAAGACAGGACCGACTGGCACAATGTAGTAGTAACACTGGGTCGTGAGTCCAGAGAATGGGCAGTGGGCCGCACAGTTTGAGGTGTAACAACTGATCCAGAGTAACACACATCAAGGTGACATAGCGATCAATACTGATGGGTCAGTGGGGAGAAACAGACGGAGTGGTTGGAGTTTCATTGCGATGGCTAATGGACGATTCTTAAAAAAAAAAAAAATGGAGAATCTGGCATATGTGGCTACGACCTCCAGCCTGAGAATGGAGGTGGAAGCAGTCACAGCGGCATCTGTTGGTTAGAAGAGACCACTGCAACACGCATTATCTTCATCACGGACTTAAGGAGTCGGCTTAGTAAAGCGGAGAAAGGAATGTTTCGTGTAGAATGGCTCACCTCGCTTCAGAGTTCACAGATTGTGAGAGTTGTATGGATTTATTGCCGTGACCATGCGGGAGTGCGGGGGAATGAACAGGCTGATAGGCTGACAGGGAAAACATCTCTTGGTGGTAGAGTACTTATGAACAAGAGGGAAGGGTCGTGCACCTGTGGGACCAGGTGGAGAAGGTAGGGGAACAGACTGAGAATCCGTATGTGGAAAGCATGAGATTGCGGGAGATTGGTGCAGGTTCTGGTAGAATATCAGAACTGAGAGGGGCGACCAGGAGAACTTTCAATCAGATTTGGACCAGGCATAGTACACAATCACGTGAACAAGTATTATAATGTATTCTTATAAATGTCCGTTCACTGAGCAGTGAACATGCAGAAGATAACACAAAACGAATTAAATAACACGATGACCCTAGCTTGGCGATATATCGTCCTTCTGTCCCAATGGGAAGTCACATTTGGTGATATTGGCAGTAAACCAGTTACTATTCGTATGTTGGGCATTGCTTGTGTCATCTGTTTCTTGTGAGAGGAATATTGTCAACGTTGTGTGGCCGCCTGCTTGTGTCATCTGTTTCTTGTGAGGGGAACATTGTCAACGTTGTGTGGCCGCCTGCTTGTGTCATCTGTTTCTTGTGAGGGGAACATTGTCAACGTTGTGTGGCCGCCTGCTTGTGTCATCTGTTTCTTGTGAGAGGAATATTGTCAACGTTGTGTGGCCGCCTGCTTGTGTCATCTGTTTCTTGTGAGGGGAACATTGTCAACGTTGTGTGGCCGCCTACAGTATTGCTTGTGTCATCTGTTTCTTGTGAGGGGAACATTGTCAACGGTGTGTGGCCGCCTGCAATATTGCTTGTATCATATGTTTCTTGTGAGGGGAACATTGTCAACGGTGTGTGGCCGCCTGCAATATTGCTTGTATCATCTGTTTCTTGTGAGGGGAACATTGTCAACGGTGTGTGGCCGCCTACAATATTGCTTGTGTCATCTGTTTCTTGTGAGGTGAATATTGTCAACGTTGTGTGGCCGCGTGCTTGCGGCACGTGACATCTTTATTGCATATCTCGCATACTAGAAGGAATGTTGTGCCATATAAAGTGATGGCACGTAATTTGCCAGTTCCAGGTCGCTGTTAGCCATTGATGAATCCACTGGGTGTAATAACTGAACCACAAGTCTCTCATGTGACAATGTATTCAAATAAACATGAAACTATATTCGGATACACACAAATACATAGAATCTGTCTATACTACATCAGTTTGGAGGTTAAGGCCAAGCTAACATCCGACGATGACACAAGACAATTATAAACAACCATTCAACACTGTACTGTTGATCTGTTCGATATTGCCAAACAATTCTGGACAATGAAGAATTGTCAAATTCGTTAATTTGTCAGGTGAAGCAGATCCTATTTCAGGTTTATATTGATCTTCTTTCATCGGGTGCATAAACAATTCTCTCTCTCTCTCTCTCTCTCTCTCTCTCTCTCTCTCTCTCTCTCTCTCTATATATATATATATATATATATATATATATATATATATATATATATATAATATATATATGTATGTATGTATGTATGTATGTATGTATGTATGTATGTGTGTGTGTGTGTGTACGTACGTACGTACGTGTGTATGTATGTGTGTGTGCGCGCGTGCGTGCGTGCGTGCGTGCGTTGATGATAATGTCTCTGCAAATCTCTCGAGCATGTGCCATGTTAATGAGGGTGGTGCTGCGTTATTATTACATGTTGCCCGGCTGTGTAAGCTTTTCACATAAATTTTCATCTATTTTCCTCAACGTCTCTGACCGACACGAAGCTAATTTCTAGTGGTTGGTCAAATATATTTCTTTTATGTTTTCTTCATAATTTTGTAGCGCGACATGCTAACAAATGCAGCTCGTGGTACTTGATGGCTTGTTTTCGTCTCTGTACAAGATATTCTCAACATTATTCTCAAACACCACATCTGTGCTGCTGCGTGTTTTCCTACAAAGTCAACACCTGTTGTCCAGGTATTCACATACAAATAGAAAAACAGCAGGCGGATTTGTATGCCTAGTTGCACTGTGGTTTATGCGCCTGTCGACCTGGGCACACGACGTCAGCATTTCCTGAGGTTGTCATGATATAGTCTCCGCGTCTAAAGCCAGCCTAATTGTTTAATTAACTAAATTATTCTACATAGAGAAAGCAGCACAACAGCTGAAACTAATTAGATTGAAGTCAGAAGGTCATTGAATAGAGATGTGGTCAGCTAGATACGATGTCGCCTCACTGAGTTGTGGGTACCCAGACGATCAGAGGAACAATTATGTGCGATAAACATCAGAATAATAGCTACATTTAACTATGTAGATACTTCAAAGGAAAAGTGTGCAACCGAGAATAGCCAGTTGTGTTGGTGCTTTGCTGCATACAAGAAAACCATACGTATACAAACTAATCATTTGATCACAGAAATGGAACTGCAGTTTTAGAGCCAAGTGACAGCTGATCAAGCTAAGCTGGGCTGAGCTGAGTCAAGAACCGACGTCACAACACTCGGGATATTCCTGTACGCTCTACGTCCACATCTGCAACAACCAACGACTCCCAATACTAAAGGGCCCAGGAGCAATCTGATCATATATCCGTTTGACCTTTCCTTGGAGTTTTTACTAGTAGCACCATTCTCTCCAAGCCGCTGTGATCTAATCATTCTTCTGCATTATACACATGATTTTAAAGAGCCCCGTCAAGATCAGCCCTATCATGCACCAATACCCCACAAGGAGGTACAGACCCAGCCAATCTGTCCACCTGAATGAGTAAAATCCAACATATGTTCTCTGTTTTTGATTGTTATATGAAAGCCTGCCACTCTGCCCGAAGCAAACTTGTCTTAACCGTTCTCATCACACTTTGTGAGTCCCTTACAATTACGACTTGCATGGGCTGTTTGTCTTCCAGCCAGTGGAACGCAAGCGCGAGTGTATATATATATATATGCAATCCGCTTTGGGTAATCTCGGATATATATACATATATATGTGTGTGTGTGTGTGTGTAAGCGGGACATGATCCATATGTGTGTGTGGCTGTATATATTTCCAGATATAATGGCAAACTATTCGCACTATCACTTGATAAGGGTCTGCTTTCGTTGACTTTTATCGTCGAGATTTTCATGTGAAGTTGCAACTGAGAGGCAACAAGACAGCGTTGTCATTTGGGTGAAAAAATTCTGGAAGTGGCTAAGAAACTTAGCGTGAAAAAGAATCAGTTGCTACAGTTGCCATCATGTGGAGGGCACACCGAATTCCAAACCACGACTTCATTGTGGAAGTTCTTGTAAGTACAAAGGCTATGACAACAACAACGGCCAGAAAATATAGGCGAGCAGAGTCCACAAGACCGGGAAGGTATTCTGCCTGTGGGTGGAAGATTCTAGAAACGAGACCTCAACAATCAAACCTGAAGAAGTTGGTCTAAATGGCACGGACTGGAAAGCGGAAAAGTACACTCTACAATGGATGCTATGCACGGCACATAGAAACGTTGACCGCAGAAGAGGAAGGTGAAAACATTTGTACTATATATCAAATATAAGTAAATGCTTTTGCAAATTCTAGCAGCAAGATCAGCCAGTTCTAGAGAATGAGCATAATGAGCCGACCATCTTTATTTATGACCTGCAGCTCAAATCTGTTGAACGCTTCATTTATCTTGCAGCTACGCGCTCTATACTGGAGACGAAGTGTACATCACAATTACCACTGCTAGTTTGGTTGTTAGGAAATTAATATCCGGAATTTTTGACTGAAGTAGGGTGAAGCTCATAACAACATTTAAAGTCCAAGCGGCAGTTATTTAAGCATTTCTCCTGTGTGTCTGTGAAACCAGTGCACAACCATGATACAATCAAACTTAACTACTTCCATATGGGTTGCCAGGAATATCTGGTAAACATCAATCGGAAAGGAAATTTGGCTGATGTAGACGTTCTCCCGGGGGCCGGTGTGCCAAGCATCCACGCTTTACTTTAGAAATAGCCGTTATAAGCGGACTGAAACTTGCAGGTTTCAATTTCACATGAGCGACTGCCAAAGAAAATCTTCTGCAGTGAACCTGATTCCAGTAAGCGAGCCCCAGGTGGACCGAAACGCCAACAAATCCTGAAAGGTTCGTGACAAAAATATGTGTACAACTTCATAACGATACTTTGAAGTGTACAAAATTTCGCATTCAATCCAATTCACCAATATTCACACATTCACATGTTAGCTATAAATGGTAAGATTTATAAAATAATCCCATTATTTTCCCTCAGGTGGTTACTGAGATATGGATTTTTTTTTATATGGAGAAAACAAATGTACATAGACTTATTTAGTATCAAAGCATCCAGACAATAAGGATTATCATAATGAGATGAATGGTAATGTATTCAGAGATTGGCTCGAGAATACAGGGCTTCCATCCCTAGATAGACTGTTTTGTCTAATTATGTGGCCTAAAATTAAAGGACAGGTGACAGCAGACAATACTACATTCAAATTATGTGACGTCAAGATACTAATCAAGTCCGTGCTATTAAATATTGATAAAAGTTACCGGGATATTTTGGTCTAACTATTCAGAAGAATTGCTGGCCATAATCATTACAGCATCGCCACAAACAATACAACTTCTCAATAGTGACATTCACAGCTATATTAGTCGTGCAAAACAGGTAACCATGTTCCATCTCTGAACAGTGAACAGCAAAGTAGACAATCTTTCCAGAAGACCCAAAACGGTTCTGTCACTCATGTGCACGTGTGAACAAACTACACAGACAGCTGAATTTACACATGATGACTAAATTGCTGTATCATCTCTGGTTACTCCATACGCATTTTAACGCACAGCTGTTTGGAAGCTTTCACGAACTCCATATAAAATGCTACACGCATCCTAGTAACATGGTTCCTTATGTACACATTATTAACCGGCAGCTAAAGAAACAAGAAGGAAATGAAAAAATACGGTAAGAAATACATTCCTTCTATTTTCCTGTCCATTGTGCATTTCGATTCCACATTATTTGCCTCATGCTTATGTTAATTATCTGTGTTTACTAATATTACACATTGCACCCACTCCCATACGAATCTGGATACGCCTTGTGTCGCCACCCGAATTGTGCTTTACTGTAAAACAAGTTTGTTAGCGTAAATTCACTAAATTTTCGGCAAAACATCAACGAAATGATTTCAGTTGCCTTTGGACCTATCAAAAACATATTCCTTAGGCGGGGGTAAGTATAAGACTGCAGGAAAAATTTCAAAACGATGCAACAGACAGTTTTCAAAACAAAAAAAATGAACGCGAATGAGGGCAATCATTTGTAAATGGACTATACCTGCGACCACCACCAGGGGTAAGAAAAAATAATTGCACTTGCGAACTGAATAACGACCCAAGACCTATTAAGCAGAGGCAGACGGCTTAAAAACATGGCCACGGAGACCTCTCAGGTACCATTTGTATGACGTGGAGGCGACTACAGAGCCCTACAGGTAGGAAGCAAAAATCCTGCAACTGGTGGGGCTTGAACCTGGCCGCTGTCTTTGGAAACAAACGCTCTAACAGCAATGCCAGCGGTACTGCACACCAAGCGGTATAAAGTTCTAAAGCACAATAACTAGTTCTGGCCAGTCTAAACAAAGCCGCTGGTTGATGTACTGTCGCAATCACTGCTATTAGCGGCACGGGAATTGACTGGGGAAATGGAGACAACAATATGGGCGAAGGCTATCAGCAACGTGACCCAATCCGACTCTCATCATTCAATGGTTGCTGTACGTTTCAAATACCGACCCGGTGTTAGAAAAGGGAGTGGGGGATGCTATTGTGATGATAACACGAAAAAATATTACAGTGAATAACCAATAGTGTAGAACAATGGCCTTGCCAACCAATGTTTTCACTCTGCGAATATGAAACACACCCTATCCAAACCTCACCCACAGTTTTGTGTGTGCTTCGTTTACAAACAAAAGACAGTATATACAAACTCTTTATATGACAGCATCCATCAGATGCTACTGGACCCCTCTGAGCCTTCAGCTGAGTATACAATCATGTTTGCAGTGACGATTGCTTTGATTCTTTGCATCGCTTCTAGGCCTTTTGGCTATAATCAAAGCAGCAATAATGAGCGTAGATTAGGCCATTGGGAGACCTGGTCATTAGGACCGGGAAAATCACATAAAATGGAAGACCAAATCACAAACCAATTGCAAAAGTGCCCCGATGGACCATAGTGAGCCAAAAGATATATATGTGGGACTTAGATCACCCTCTTCCCCCACTCCTTCCCCCTATTTTTCCTTGGGGAAGAGTGTTGAAAAGTTACTCAAATGTGTGTATAGATGAACCAGCATTTGTTTAATTCTTGTGAAAATACTTCAAACACAGGAATACAAGATGTCTGTATACTGTTGTTGCAAGAAATGCATTCTCCAAAGAAAGGTTAACTGAAGAAACACTTGAAGTTTGGGAACCGTTGATTCTATGGTGATAATTTTGGCCTGCTGGCAGTGTCGCTTGATGAAACCAGTTGGATATCCATTAAATGTCCTTGTTTAGGGGTGTTTAGTTCTTAATTAACTATGTTGTCGGAGTAAACTTTCTTAGTTCGATTAAATAGGGTCCGTATCAACCCTAGCTTATTATGGAAGAGCGTCGATACCTGAATGTCAGTAGCTTTGCCCCCATCCAATATAAGCGTGGGTTGGTACGGACCTTTTTGAGGAGACGATGTAATGACACGAATACACGATCGACATGAAACATCTGTAAACAGGAAATTTTTTGCTGCTGAACCAACGATCAGGTGTAAAGCCACCTGGATACCAACTTCATTTGTAAAAGAACCATGTCTCCGTATGTCACGAGCGCCATGAGTTAACCAGCTAATAATACCGACGTTTGCGTGGCGTATATTTTCTAGGCCACAAAAGTCGTACTAACAGAGTAAACACAGCTGCACAGGTTACATCGTGTCAGCACATAAACACATTTGGTGGTGAGTGAGAAGGAATGGATACATCGAGTTGGCAGTTCATTAACAGTTAGAATCACATATGATTGTCGGCTTAGGATATGGAATGGTTCCGTTTGTCATCTATACTGCCGGACATCAGACGGAAATGGCTGCTGGGATTGTCACCACGGAACAGAAGATTGACAGTTTATCAACAGGTCGGAAGTGCCCGACTAGGGAGAAAACAGTGCATCTGTCAATTCTTGGTTTCCGGCACATCGAGAGGATTGACGGGGTTATTTGCAACTCTTTGTTGTAACTCGACAGAAACTCGCTGGCTTGTTTTGAGAATCTAAACTATTACTGACAACTTTGACAGGACTTAAGCCAGGAAAATAGTTTCCTGACAAGGGATGATCTGCCACTGTGCCACCTGTGTGGGGGCATAAAGGATAACGTCACGTGGCCAACTTTGGTAGTTTGCCATATAAACCCGAGTTGGGATCAACTAGGGTGGACTTGAAAAATGCTCTAGTCAGAGTGCCAGGGCACTGCAGTGCTTAGTGGAAATAATATCTACCGTGTGTTAATTAGTGACTTAATTTTACACGTGCCTATAATGGCAGATGTAGATATGATTGATAGGACTGCAGTAGTGCCATTTAAGGTTCCCTACCAGATCCAAGGAAACTCAACAAGTTTTTGGGAAAGAATCCAATCCCATTCGGAAGAACACCAGTTCAACAATCAATAAAGTTGAGTACAGAACGTAACTAAAGCTAGAAGGAAGATGATTCACCAAAGAGAGTGATGATTACTGATGCACCACACAGCATTAGACAGTAGTAACGAACCGAGAACCGGCTAAGAGTACCTAGTGTTAGTACAGCAACAATTAACATTAGAAATTAGCACTTATGGACTGAATGGTTCGATGTGCAACGAGGATGATCTGTCGACTAACTAACTAACTAACTAACTGCGTACACACTACAAAAGACTTGTGCAGTTTGTTAAGGAACGTTAGGAACGGACATTGTGTAGAGTGCAACCGGTCCATGATTAACTGTTAATACCACCGGTGTCTATTTCGGATGTTCATGAAATTGGATTACCAGAGGTCTACAGAGGCAAAGCAGTATCCGGCAAGATGGTTTCGGCAACGGGTGAGAAGTACATGTTCTGACGTAACGTGCTGTGGTCTATCTTTGCTGGGATCAGCTGACTGGGTTGCTGTCTGAGAGTCAGAGTCTACACACTTTATAGAACACGTCACACATTTTCTTCACATACACGTCTCATATACGTTACACTTTTCTTTTAATAAATTAATCTTTATTAATCTTTAGAAGCAAGAGTTGTTGAGTATGTTGCGTTGGGGAAGTATGAGAAGGGGGCATAGTACGACAGTGAGAGAGTGATAGGAAAAGGTGTCCATAGGCTGATGGAGTGTGTTGGACGGAAGCTGGTGGATTCTCCAGAATATTGAGAGGGAAAAAATATTATAATGTGGGTGTCGGCTCTCTTCACTCCAGGGACGACACTGTAAAGGAGGACACGACACAGTACACCAAATCAAACTGCATGTATCAATTCCAGTGTGAGTGCCAAGGTAGAACTGAAAGACAATTAGCAAATCAAGTAACCGAACATATACCAGTGTGGGTGGACAAAAGAGTTAGTTAATTTTAAAGAATCGACAGATAAAAACACGTAGAAATCATCACGGAATATTTGCTTATTAGCAATAATAGAGTTAATAAACAAAACGCATGTCGTATACTGTATTTGACGAACAATTAGAGATTGCCCAAATATATCGAAGTATTATTCATTAATCGATTCCAGTCGTTTTTATACAAACAGAAGACTTCCTGTTAAATCTTAGACTTCCATGGGGATAACGCCCTCCACATGTGAACAATACTTCGTATTTCAGCCGAAGTATCATTCATTTATTCACTTCATATGCTATATAACTCTGCAGCATGCCTGACGAGATGCAGTAAAATATGCCGGGCTCGAAATCGTGCAACACATTATTTATGATGTCTTTGTTTAAATTGTCTTGATTATTTATATCCAGTTTCTTATTTTCATATTGCTTTTTTATATATGTGGCCTATCAACTAAACTATGTTGTCCCATTAATATTACGACATCCCTCGATTGTAAGCACACAGTTTATGTTTGTATTTCGAGCTTTCCTGCCAGTTAAGGTATTTATCTGTAAGTGTATTGAATATGAGAAGTCCCCGTTATTTGTCCGAATCTGATGATCCAGCCATATTTCTTTAGCCTCTATGCATGCTTTTATTGTTTCTTTGTGTATTCTTTTATACTCGTCATTTTTTTCTCTTTCTTATTTCATGCCTCATATTAAAGCATTGCACTATAATCCATTTCTTGTTTGTAAATCTATGTATAGGATGATTGATTTCTGTTTGTATCTAGTCTGTTGATTCACACAAAGTATCACAGTGTCCCTCAGTAGTCTGTATTATCTGTGTAGTAGTATATTTCCTTTGCAAGCGTTATCTGTCAATTGAAGTGAGAAAAAGATCGTTGAAGTGTTAAGTAGATCATTTGCTGTTGTAAGTATGTGAAACAAGGGCAATAAGCAGACACATTTACACGCATCTAATGGCAGTGAAAATTTGGTTTCTGAGAAAAATACAAAATAACATAATGAACTGGCATTAAAACCATTGAACAAGTCCTACAAGAAACAAAGGAAAACCTTAAATTGATTCGAGACGTTAGGCGTAGACGGTCAAGACATTTTGGACACATTGTGAGGAGAAATAAACTAGAAAACGTTGTGACAATTGGCAAGATTCATGGGAAAAGAGCAAGGGAAAGGCAGATAGATAAAAATCTGGATGGCTTGGCCACAGGACATCATCGAGACAAGAACACAGAGCTGATCCATGATTCCGGTGCTCATGTGAGATGGCAAGCCATGACCGACCACTCTCATTGTCATGCCACAAGATAATACTGATGTACTGCCATCTAACTCGCCTCCTCTCAATATCTATCGCCTGAGTTTATCAACGGCCGCTTATACAATATATTAGCGGCTACACTATCTAGAAGCTGTCTGCACCATCCAGCACACACTGGACGCGAGTAGTATTAGTGGATCAGACTTCTACTTTAAGTGGCATGCAGCATGCAAGTAGCATATACTATATAGCATGTAAAATAGGCTAAACATAGACGCCGCGCTTAATCGAGCTCTAAAGATGATAAACATGTCCCTTCCAATCCATCTTATGTTTGGCTTAACCGACTTGTTGGCGATACTTGTATGGCAGATCTTCAGTGTGTATATAAACATTGTACACATGCCATCATACATTCGCATGTGTCATTCATGCTTGTTATTTGTTTCCCTTTGGGGGATTAGGGGGGGGGGGGAGGGGGGGTTGGCCGCAATGTAATACGCGTGTAAACCAAAGAAAGCTGTGCTTCGCTATTTAACTAGCATGAGATATACATTCAGAATTTACGGACATAAGTAGGGATCATGGGAGAGCCATAGTCATACTTGAATTCCTACCTGCCAGGGTGAAATGCTGACAGCGCCTTTCTGAAGGAACAAGTCCTCATCGGCACACGGATAGTTCTGATTGTTTCTTCTTTTGTCCTTGGGACTACTAATGGAATACAGGGCCCACAGTCACGCAGGCCAAGCACTTTGTAGACCAGTTTATGTTTGGTTGGATATTGACTGTTTATTGTTTCAATTTACGAGATAGCCAGTCTCTGAATGATGGCCTATTAGATATCCCGTAAATATTGTATAGAATTGGTAGTCAGGTCTGTCATCTATATGAACCAACAACTATGGGATATGGGCAGAAATGTCGTTCTGTCAGTTGTATTGTATGTCTCAGGCACATGACACAACATCAGCAAACAAACCAGAATATATGCTTCAAGAACACGTGATCTTTTTATGGCAACATACGCACGCCAATCAAGGATAGTTTTATTGCCACTCAAGGCGAACAGTTAAGCTTTTGAACTGAAATGTCACAGCAAATGATTAGAATATAGTGAATCAAGAAGAAACAAAATCATGATATTCTACAAGATATGAACATGAAGGAACACTGACCTATGAGCTTGTGTCGCTGTCATACAACAGACAGGGCTCCTTATAACATTTCACATTCTCTTTCTGATATTTTATGAGACTGGTTTATTTTATATGGTAATTTTCATTTTCAGAACTGCAGCCTTTGCTGCTCTTAATCTGTGTCACGTGTCTTACATCTATCGTTACGTTTGCCCCTTGATATAACAACAACAACAACAACAAAACAACAACAACAACAACAACAACAACTCAGTGTAAGAGACAATGATAACATCATAATTCTGAAAATGAAACTGAATGTGTGTATTGTTGTTTACAAAAACATACATGTATATTCATCTGCATTAAATGAAACATGTAGCAAGAGAAAATATAATAAGCCGATAAAAGCAATAAGCTGGGCTCCATGGCCAATGAATTAGCGACGTTGTTCGTAATCCCGTATATCCACGTGGGGAAAACAGTTGCGCAAGATTCGGCAGCGGTTAACGCCGCGTTAGTAACTTACAGGAGAATGTAAGCCGGTCGTTCTGAAAGCAATGGCAAGCTACTGAACGTAAAACGTGCCTAGTACATCAACAGCAGCTGGAGAATGCTGGTGTTGACTGCGACGTCCTGTAAGGGATATGCAACATTTATAAAAGGCAATAAATATACAGCTAGAAACAATACAAGACATCCTAATGCTGTTTAAACCCGGTGTGTAGCAGTGCTTATGTTTAAAAGAGGCATAAACTAACACAGATCCATACATCGCTGGGAGTACAACGCACAAATTATATTAGTAAGAGACCAGTGCCAGGAAGGGGCGATGACAAGAGCAGTCTCGGCAACACTAGGCAACCGTCACCGATGACAGTGTACATGTCATTGAGCTCCTGAGGCTGAAAACTACCGAGACTCTCCATCAAGAAATGAAATTATCATATTTATAAAGAAGCAAAGAACAGAAAAGCTCTTAGCCGCGACTTCTAAAACGTGGGTTATTTAATAAAGATGTATTTGCTGGAAGAATCTCAGAACTACACACATTTCATGACAGGAGACACGCATTGGATGGAACAAAGGATGTATTGTTGGCAAATCTCACCGGCTGAAACAACCGACCAGGAACTGATTTCTGGCTTCCTGTTAATATTTGCGTGCAGGCTCAAATGATGAAGTTGTGACAAGGGCCAAGATAGAAGATAATCTTGTTACTGGCAACAGGTGGAGGCATTCTGGAGTTTGTTACTCTGGCGGAGAACAAGTGGGATATGTACATTGGTCGCGTTACTGAGAATAGAAATAGGCAGGCAAATCCGCATGGCCGAATGGTTAAGAACGCATGTTGTGCTGATGCCGAGGTAAGCGGTTAAACCCCTACACCGGACAGCTGGACTAGCATGTTGACCTGTCGTCCTTGACTTGGAGACGTAAATTACAAGTACCTCTGAAGTCGGAGTGCGATCGCCTTATAGTGAGAGACACTATTAATAGGGAAAGCTAATCCACACGCAAAATTCAGCCCATCCCTACTATAAATAGTGTGTATGGACTACGCTTGAGTTCAAAGCGAGCGAGCAAAAAAAAAAAAAAGGCAAGACAAAAGCAAAAATGAGTATCATTGCTTGGAAAAATGGTATGTACGAGTACATAACACTAGAGACAGGTGTAGCGTGGTAGCCGAGTTGCTTACCCCACGCCTGGCGGTCCAGTCGACATCGGTTCGGTCGGAATCGGAGAGGATTTCGTTTGGTTTTGTTTGCATATCCTTTTTACATGATACCGCTGTCAACACCAGTATTTTCCTGCTCTTTTTGATGTCTTGGCAAATTGTATGTTTAATAGTTTGCCATTGCTTTCTGAACGACCGGATCCCATACCAATTCATTAAAACCCAGCGCAACGCGGTCTGCTGCCAACTCGCGCGCATCTGTGTTTCAAACGTCGGTAAGCGTGCTTACGAATCGCGTCCGGAAGTCTTCGCCACGGAGACAGCCGCGGAGAATAAGAAATTTAAAATCTTAACCTGGGTTCCCAGGTCGACTTAGCCTAAAATGGGTGGTAGGATATGACGCAGGAAGTACAGGCGGCCACTGTGATACTGATCGCATTATCAACTCAGTGCCGATTGATCTAACACAGTGGTTCTCAACCGGTGGGGAATTCCCCCCAAGGGGGGAATTTTGGGGTATCCAGGGGGGAATGAAGATTATTTGAAGATCGCGTTAATACAAGAACCGATTACTTGATATTGTTTTTCCCTTCATACTTTACTGTTCTGTACGTATCACCTTTCTGAAATTCATTTTATAACGTAAGCAGATCCGCAAATGTAGATGTCTAGACTTGTTTTAGTATGTGCTATTAAATTTAGCTTCAATTATTAGTATACTGTGTAGGGGCAGGGGGGAATTTTTAGGGAGGAAATACGAAAGGGGGGGGGGGAATGACGTTCTAAAATTATGGTGAGGGGGGGGATGACGTCCTAAAAATATGGTGAAGGGGGGAACGGCCCAAAAAAGGTTGAGAACCACTGATCTAACAAGTATATGTCTAGCACCATGTCCCAATTACACATTAAGGCTTGTGAAGGTCCTTGACTTTTACCGTTGTTTGTTTATCAAGAATGATGATGACCATTCATTTCATCCAGTGGGGTTGAAAGTATGGAGCCGTGAGTTCTAAGATGGCTTATAAGGCCTATTTTGGCTCGAAATGTTCTTTGACAATATGGACAAAGAATGCTTGACGTTCCTGGAGGAGGATCTCCTGCAGTAGTTTTTCTGTCAAGCCTTTTCTCCTCAGCTCTTGCAGTCCTGGTTGCTTCAAAAGTGACTGCACCCTTGCGTAATGATGTACGCTACGAATTTCGGCGTTTTCTCTGGCCGCCTTGAGAGTGTTTACCACAACGCAGCTCGCCATAAAAAATTCGTTTAGGGAGCCTGTGATCTGACATGCGAGTCAAGTAACCAGCCCAGCGAATCTGATTCTTCATTAGTAGAGTGTGGATACTGGACATGGACGCACTTTCTGGGACTTCAATGTCTGGGATCTTGTCTTGTCATTTAATCTTCAATATCAGACTGTGTGGAAGTGGATTAATTTCCAAGCGTTTTGCTGATAAACAGTCCAGGTTTCACAAGCATATAGCAGTGTGGATAATACGACTGTTTTGTAGACTTTCAGCTTTGTTTGCAGGCTTATTCCATTTCTGTCCCACATTCTTGTACAGTCTGCCAAATTCCGCGCTGACCCTGGAGATTCTTGCATTCACTTCATCATCAATTGTGGCAGCTTGTGATACAGTGCTGCCAAGATAGGTGCATTTGTCCACAACATTTAGTCTATGATCATTCACTTTGATATTCGACACGGTGTGATTAATTCCTGGAACTGGCTGGTACATAACTACAGTCTTCTCCAAGTTGATATTGAGCCCAAAGTTGGTACAGTCATGTGAGAAAGCTGAAACATTGTGTTGCATGTCTGCCTCTGGGTTGGCATATTGAGCGCAATCATCAGCAAACAAGAGCTCTCTGACAGTGTCGCTGTTAGTTTTGGCTTTAGCTTTCAGCCTTCTGAGATTGAACAACTTTCCATTGATGCGGCAGTTTATGTCTATTCCAATGTCCTTGTTCTCGAAGGCATTCGTCAACATAGCTGAAAACATGAGGCTGAATAGTGTAGGGGCCAGGACACAGCCTTGCTTCAGTCCAATGGTGACAGGAAAGGGCTCAGACAGCTCATCATTTTCCTGAACTCTTGCTTGCATACCATCATGAAATAGCCGCCCTATTTGGACAAAATTTCACGGACAGCCATATTTCGCCATAATCTTCCACGGTCCTTCTCTGCTGACTATATCAAAAAGCCTTGGTAAGATCAATGAAAGTGGAGAACATTTCGGAGTTCTGTTCCTGACATTTCTCTTGCAACTGTCTTGCAGCGAAAATCATGTCAACAGTTCCTCATTCTTTTCTGAAGCCACATTGACTCTCAGGAAGAAGACATTGGTTGAGATGGACTGTGAGGCTATTGAGAAGAATTCTGGCAAGTATGTTCCCTGCAATTGAGAGCAATGAGTTGTTGTGATGGTTGTCACAGGATTGACAGTTTCCTTTACGTTTGTGAAGGTGGACTATTGACGCGTCCTTGAAATCTTATGGCATAATCTCATTCACCCATATGCATGTAAATACTTGGTGAAGCTGCTCTATTAGAACCGGCCCTCCTGCCTTATATATCTCTGCTGGGATGGAGTCAGGACCAGGCGCCTTACCGCTGGAAAGTTGCTGGATGGCTTTGTTTATTTCCTCTGTGGTTGGCAGGTTGTCGGATGTATGGTTTATGGCTCAACCCAAAGAGAGAAAGTATGCTAAATTCCTCTTTCCCAATTGTGACAAATTATTAGATGATTGACAGAGGACCTAGTTTGTAGTGTTCTCTGGAGATATATCTTGAATAATAAATAACAAGATAAAGGATATGATTTAGCACGTTTTGTCTAGAGGTCACTCAAATGAGCTAATCATTACCGCAATAGCCTGTTTTGGAGAACATTTTTCTTTGGCTCAAACCCCCACTGTGAGACCACTATGTATCTACACAGAAATTTATAAAAGAAGTAAAATAGTTCACCCAAGGCCAGAGAAGATCTGAACTATTAGCGCCTGTACAACTGAGGATCCCTCTCTCTCAACATAATGTTGACAGTGTGCTGTTCGTCCGTCACATAGATCTTCCCCTATATATTTTGTCATTTTGTGACCTATATCAGTTCAATTAGTCTTTAGGACTCATTTATTTGTAGACAAACAAACTTCAACAATAACGGTACATTACATCTGTTGGACAAGACATCTACATGACAGTTTCCTGCCAAAAGTGGGACATACATTCACAAGGAATTGTTTACACCACAATTGTACAAGATAGACATCATGTGATACTTGACAACATCTATACAGGACTTTTCACAATATGTATAACCAACCACAGCACTTAAGACAGTCACCAGAGACAACACTTGACAGCAACTGTACAAGACATTCTCTTAAGACATGTACTTAAAACTGATTCATTAAATACACAATTTATTGAGCTGATGGTGAGTAGAATGGTGACCATTGCCTCATCTCCTGTCATGTCAACACTTCAATTATTGCATAGAAAATGCATAAAATATGTCACACATGCAGGTTGATAAACAAGATACAACACTTCTTATTTACTCCACCACCCAATAACTAACTCTACTCCTCCTCTCTCTAATATCTAACTACACCATCCCGTTACAGTATCGGTAACTATCATCATTTCCTGTCTCTTGGAAATTTAGGAAATCCTATCCATGGGCAACTCAAGGAAGAAACTACTGTTCTGGGTCTGTTGAATCCTTTTATCATCAGCATGGATGTTGGACTAGCTCCAGTTAGCAGCTTCCCCAGAATAAGCTTCATGGCAGATTCATTCCTCTTGAAGACAAGATTTAGTATGATATGGTACTGCATCTCACGGTTGATCAGGCTGTTAGTGAAGGCTGTCACTGGGTACTTCAATAATGTCATACAGAATGTCCCATACATTGCAGCTACTCACTTAGCCAGATCAACTTCCCTACTGTTCAATCATTCTTCAAGAATCACTGTGTGAGCATCCGGCTGGATATTTTCTAAGTTTTGTCTTAGATAAACAAACACTCCAAGTTACCCCACAGTTCTCCATGAATGTAGTTCATAGAACAAGATTTGATGTTAGTCTCATTTGACCTTTTGACTGACTCAAAGATCACTGTCCAGTTCACCACATTTGTAGTGCTTCAGATTGTGTTATGCTCCCAATTATGCATTCAGCTGTTGAGCTGAGAGAAAACTCTTCTTGATATTCCCACATTTTGATAGGGAGTCACATCTGGATCTAGGACTTCTGTTTAGTTGTCCCAGATGATATATGGATGCCTCTCCTCCATCCTCCTGTTCTCTGTCAATACATAATGGCACAACATCTCTTTACATTTGTTAAAAGATGATGTGATCATACACTAACATACACAGATTGGGGATGGGAGGAAAAGGATGATTGATGATGTAGTGAATTTCACTGTGATGCACTGTGGTAATCACAAGACCATATGCTGAGACAGGGTAGCTTAACACAATTACAGGCATTTATGTGGTCTAAGTTCCACCATGTTTGAACCACAGTAGACCTGGGCACAAGGAGGACCAGACACAGTACAGCAATCATTGTGACATAGCAACATGAGACAGGCATTGTGAAGGAAAATGGAAAATAGGCATTTACAACTGCAATATGCAATATGGATTAACTAATGGCATTTACCCAATTAGCAGACCAGACATCCATTCCTATGGCTGTGATGTTGGTGCATGAATGTCCTATTCCATATTCACTCACACAGCAATGCCAGACCTCACCCCTTTTCTCAGACAGACCTGGCTCACAGGTACATCATATTTATCATCATCATGTGCTCTTTCCCCACTGAGTAATTTTCATGTCTACTACAGTAGGTAACAGAAGCTCAATTGCATAACAACTGTTCACATATGCACCAAAGCACATATGGGAAAAACATGTTTAGTCCCTGTAAATTTGCATGAGCCATACATTATATTCAGCCAACTAAGACACAGGTTCACACACCTATGGTTCTCTTAGGAACTAGTTTATATGAACCATCCAACAGTAGAGGTAACAGTGTAATACCTCAGAGAGAAATTGTATTAATTCTCTTGAGCATATACTCACCAGGCATCACATGGACTTAGCAATTCTGGCGTGCCACACACAACCTGTTTACATATGGATATTGAAGCATCTTTCCTTCCACTAGATGTGAGAGGCTATTTATTAAATCACCAACTCACTCACTCCATCATTCTCAGCGTTTTACCAAGGAACGTGTACATGTTTACATCACTCATTCCCATTCAGACTGCCATTTGTTAACTCGCACGAGAGCAAAGGTACAGTTGAGTTAAGAATGAGTCATCCTAGGCATGAAGAATGCACAAGGGGTTTGGGTTTGCGAATCTGCATGAGTGTGTCATACATTCATCAAGCATACGCAACCAGTCACAACAAGGGATTGATATGCACTTGGAGTATACAGCGTGAAAGACGTGTCAAGGTTGAAGATGCAGTGTTCAGAATTCTGGCGCACAGAAGTTAGGTTTTCCACTTTCACATTTTATTCATAAAATACTCATACATTCTTCTCATTCGTTTATCAGGCACAACTACAACATTAAAGTATGTTTTAAAGTGGTACCTGCTGTCCAGAGAACAATATATTATTGAATCTTTAAGGGCATTGTTGGGTCATCACATCACACTAGCGACCGCTCCTGGTGAAATTCCCGCTCCTACTAATTAGATTTTAAAATATGGCCCAGGAATAGCGTGGGCTCATTACCTATTAGCCAATCAAAAGACAAGTGCATACCGCCGCCTCCCCCAACTCGTTCTAGAACATACGATCTAATAATAGCCCTTCTATTTGGCATGGTCCCCGTTAAGACTTAAAGTATCTTTATGAAATGTGTCGGACTGGGAATGAGGAATTCTGTTCCATCATGCTACACCAATGTGATCCTGTCCGTTTAATTATGTTAACTTTTAATGGCTCAGTTGCTTGGGTCCATAAATAGAGTCTCAGAAAACCAAGGAATACCTCTAGGAAAACATTTACAAGTTTTTCCCTTTAATACCCAAAATCTCCTTTTGGTGGTTCCTTTCCCTCTCCTCTCTCAGTTAAACTAAGTTTATCAAGGGTTGTTTTGATTAAACTAATATGACAAGTAAACAATACACTCACGAGAGTAAATGACCCCCTTTTCCCCCATTTATTAACTATACAGTTAGTAATGAACAGTAATATTTTTGACACAATCAATTCAAATACATGAAATACATACATGAAAAAAAAAAAGAAAAAAAAAAACATTAGTTCATTTACAACAAGATCTTTACACTTAATTATATTTTCATCAGTAACATCCCTTCCTCACATAGGATTAAGACTACAGGTAATTTCGCAGGTAATTTTCCTGCAGATCCTCTGTGATAGTAAATCTGAAACAGAAAAACTCGTCTGCCCTCCCTTGTCTTGACTTCAGGGTTATAGATTCCTGCTCCAAGCAGTCACTGTGGTATATTAAGCCTCAGTGTGTTGTTCTTTCCCGGTTTGTAGAATATTTTAGTTGGATCTAGATGTTTCCATTTTTTGGCAGGTAAATTATGCTAAATAAATTTTACCTCTCCTATAAGGACAATGGAACTTTTGCAGGTGGATAGGTTTCTGCCCCACTCTCTCACAGAACATTTAGCAAAGTTGCTTCTCTCACCAAAGACAGGTCTTGATCTATATGGTTATAGTCAATATCTGAAATTTCAGTATCAATCATAAATATAATGATATCATCAATATGAACATCAGAAATGAAATGATGTAAAATCCTAAGAACACAACAAGGGAAATTAATAAAATTAATCTTGTTCCTAGAGAAAAATAAACATAGGAGAAAGATAGTCTTTGTGTTCTCAATTAGTTATCATTAACATAATTATTTGCTCTCCGTCCGATCTTCCATTATAAGATTTCAAGGTTTAGACTAGCAGATGTGCAGTTTCATCTTCATATATGGGACGCAGAGGTGTTTCCAAGGCACCAGGGCCGGGTTATATACTGGCCAAGACCTATTGACGCGTCCTTGTCGAGCGTCCTGAGCAACAGGTCCCTTCGGAGTCCTGGCTAAAGTCAGTAGGATCGCCGATTCCTCCGAAGTCGGAGAGTGTCTGCCTGTACGGCGAGGAACCACCAGTCTGCACACCAATAAGCCAGACATGGGACAACGGATACTCACGCAAAACTCAGGTCCTGTATGAAATCACACTGATGTTGGACAACAGGATGCCTTCATCCGACATACAGGACTTCGCGTTGGAGCTCAAGCCAACGAACACAAGCAAGCCAGCAAGCATCTTCATATATGCCTGTCATCAGGGTCTCCATGTTGAGTACTACCTTGGTTTTTTTGGAATTTGACAACTATGTTCCCCATCCTCTTCTGTACCTAGTTATTTTCTCAAAATCTTCTTCCATTAAAGAAAAAGGGTCTCATACATTAAGGTGTTTTTAAATCAACATCATTCCCCACTGCAATGAATTTTCGCTTATAAACAATATAAGTACATCATGGTATCCATTCTGCTATAGTATTCAGGTGAATTCTTTTTTAATCGAAAGTTTCAAGGCGAGTATATTCCCTCCTCTTCACCGTATCTATAATATGCTTGTACTTCATTTATCATCTTCATTTTTCTCATTATTATCATCATCATTGTTATTACAATCATCATCATCATTCTCATCATTCTCATTATATCATCATCATCATCATCATCATCATCATCATCATCATCATCATCATCATCATCATCATCATCATCATCATCATCATCATCATCATCATCATCATCATCATCATCATCATCATCATCATCATCATCATCATTAAAATCATCATCTTCATTACAATCATTACCATCATTATTGTTATTACAATCATAATCTCATTATCATTACACTCATCAGGACACTAGCCCATATGTTGTAACATGAGTGATCTATAATACAAAGTGGGGTCTTGTTTAAGACACAAAACCAGATACTTGTAGTATGCGTGATATGTAATATGGGTTGTGTCGTGCTTAGGGCACCAAACCAGGTGATGGTACCGTGAGTGACAGTTAATACAAAGTGGGGTCATGTGTCGGAGTGCACTAAATTATTAAGTATTGTATGGGCTATGCCGAACATATTCTCTGCTGATAGACAGGACATTACACATCAAAGTTTACTTCTATCATGAGATTGATTTACAGCTTATACGTCTTCTCAGCATGTTACTTCATCTCACTCATTCTCCTCATTCAACAGACATAATATTCATATGTGCCTGGATGATCATTTAACTCATTCATCAGAAATCTTTCTCACACTTGCATGTAAGATAAGTAAGTATACTTATTTGATTTCCCAATGCTAACTTTAAACGTTAACACCATTGGCATCACAATGAAATCTCAATCATTCTCCAATCATTCATTAGACACAATCATATCTGTATAGATGACAATTAAGCATATGTATGTGCTTTACACATGGTAAATTCACAAATTCAACAACAATGATATTACAATGGAATCTCAATCATTCCCCCATCATTCATTAGACACAATCATATCTGTATGGATGACAATTAGTCATACTGATATGGTTCACAAATGATACATTCCCATCTGTTTAGCAATAATGAAATCACACATGACTCACCACAGGCATGCTCTCTTCAATGACATAGACTTATGTGATCATTAGGCATACTTATGAGATTCACAAAGGATGATTCCTCCTGTTTAGCAATAATGAAATTACACGTGGATCCCCACATGCTCTCATCAAATTCATATACTTTGTGATATATCCAATCCATATTCATTTATCATGCATCATAACCACACTTGCATGGCGGTTGATTAGGTATTATTATGTGTCTCACAAATGATAAATCCACATGTTAACAACAATGAAAATACATTTGACTCACCACATAGGTGCTTTCACCCACCACACAAAATTATGATACACATAGAAATCTATTTGGCTCCCATGTGCTCATGAAAAAAACTACTTGACTATTACACATTAAACTAATTTGTCTTACCAGTCTTTGCACATTTAAAATAGTTTCTTCTTAGTGAACTAAGTAATCCTAGCTTCCTAAATTTTAAGTCACTCACCAACCTCTAAATCACTGTTGATTGAGTTTAACTACTTAAGAAATAAAATGTACAACATAGGTCTAATATTTACACATTAAATAAGTTGTTTGACTGGGAGAAATAGAAACTCACTGTGGTTAATCCTAATGTACAGTTTATTTATGACTATGATAACTGAATATAATATTTAGTTTCTACTAAATAAATGTCTTTAGGACTAATCACGTGGTTTATAACACATTGACTTACAAGCCCTTCTCGGGAAACAGGCTCGCAGACTAAATTAATCTAAAACATGATTGTTTTTACCTTCATTTTGGTTGCATGGCTTCACGACATGTCGACAACAGGTTTCCAGATCTGCCTCGGATTCGTTTTGCCAAATGCGATGTTTTTATTGGATGAAGCTTTCCTTCTCTTATTAATCAAACTATGTTATATTTTACTATTCGATTGGGAGGGTGCTCTCACTCCATCAACTGTCTCAGATCTTTTCTGTCCCATACGTGGTTGCTGTAAAACAGGTCGTTTTCCCGTCGTTCGTCTTTTTATGTAGCCTTTTCCCCTCCAGGTTTTTGGCTATCATGTCGAACATGAGTCTGTTCTTGTAAAATTTGGATTTTAGAAGTGTGGAAGAAACCAGCACTGTTGCGGTAGTAATCTCGAAATGGATTGCGGGAAATATTCACAGCGACGTTGACGGCTTGAGAAAAAATATATCACACAGGTCATCAAGCGTATCATTGGTGAGGACTTGAGGAAGGTAGTTGATGTTTTCGTCATCGAAGGAAGAGGTTTCATTTAAGATGTTGCTGAAATGCTCTGCCAATCATTGAAGGATTTCTTTCTTATCGGTGACCAATGTTCCCCTATCTGCACTGAGGAGGGGAACTATGCCTGGTTATGTAAGACCAAAGACCGCTTTCAGTGAGTTGTAGAAGTATTTTTTCATATCATGTCTGTCAGCAAAGCCTTGAATATCATCAGCTATCTTGTTCAGCCAGGAGTCCCGCATGTGCCGAAGCTTCTGCTGCACTACTCTCCGGATGTTAGTGAAGGCATCTTTTTTTTAAAATGCTGACTTCGGGTCATTCAAATATGCCTTATGGAGAAGATGTTTCTCGGCCAGCAATTGATTGATGTCTTCGGAATTTTCATTACACCAGTCTGTATGCTTTCGGGGGGCTGGTCCCAGGATTTCAACAGCGGTGTTGTAAATTATGTCCTTTTTATTACACCACTCTGTTTCAGCATCCTGTTTAGCTGCAGCATTGGGCTTGAGGCGGTCTTCCGGCATATTTCCAAACGACAGCTGCATTTTTTTTGCTGATTATTCGGGTGACATTTAGTTTTTTTTTTTTTTTTGCATTTTTACCCATTGAGGACGCCGTAGTGGTTTGATGTGTATGTTTATCTTTGAGACAATGAGACGATGGTCTGTCCAACATTCGGCACCACACATGGATTTTGTCACCCGAACATCTTGTCTGTCACTCCTCCTGACGATGACATAGTCAGTGGGGTGCCAGTGTTTCGAGCGAGGATGTGATGCATCCACGATGTCCTGTTTCTCATGGGAAGACGGAAAATTGTGTTGGTAATCAGGAGATCGTATTCGGCACATGTCTGAAGGAGGAGGAGTCCATTTCTGTTACAATTTCCGACTCCGTGCTTTCCAATAATACCACTCAAAGAGGTGGTGTCCGTTCCTACTCTGGCATTGAAGTCCCCAAGGAGTATAAATTTGTCTTCTTTGGGAACAGATGTTAATACATTGTGCAGGTCCTCATAGAACTTGTTCTTGACGTCATCTTCCTTGGTCATGGTTGGTGTGTTGACACTCACGATGGTTGCACGCTTCCTTCCGTTCAGCAGAGGTAACTTAATGGTCATAAGCCTGCTTTATAACCTTCAGAAGTCCAGCTAGTTTGCCAACCAGGGCCGACTTAATGGTAAATCTCACACCGGGCTGGCATCTTTCCTCGCTTTCCCTTCCACTCCAGAAGAATGTATAGCCGGCACCTACTTCACAGATTTGGCTTTCTTCTGCAAGTCGTGTCTCGCTCAAGGCTGCAATGTCGATGTTGTACCTGCCCAACTCTCTCCCAATCAGTGCTGTTCGTCTCTCTGGGCCCGAATGGCCGTCTCTATCAAGTAGGGTGTGTACATTCCAAGTTCCGATTGTTAAGGGAATATAGTTTGCTCTTTTAGCTTTACCTGTTTTTTCTCTCGTTGTATGTCGACCGCAGAGTAGGGTACCAATCAACCGCGGCTAACTGGTAAGATAATGATGGAACATACACTGTTTAGGGAACCTTTTCTAGCCCATTCCTCGTGCTAAGGAGGTGAGCATTGCTTTCCTATAGAGGGCTGCCCAGTCGTTTAGGGGGCTGCCGAATCCCACAGCTGATCCGGTCAGTAGAAGGTGACCACATGGCCTTAGCCGCCTGTGTGCAGGTCTGCGACTACGGATGCCAGCTTACCCCCGCCTGTCGCTACACCGCTCGCACATCGCCACAGGGCTTGAAGGTGATATATGAAGTTGGATTAAGGATGACTTGCGCGATGAATTGGATTAAAATGAATAAGAGTTGCGCAATTCGTCGACCTCACTCTCTCGCCTGAGTCCATCTGAGTCCAGTGGCAAGACAAGTCAAGGCGACTCGAGACGAATAAAGGTGCAGTGCATGACCAGGGCGCTCTGCGTGCCTTGCCGTGCTCATTACGTTCCACAACGCTTTGCAGGTAAACGCCGTCTTGCCCATTGAATCATCAATGATTTCTTCCACGCAGTCTGCCGAATCCTGTCTTCACATATCCTACTTCACCGATTGGTTTGACACCAAATCGGTTACCCACGCCTGGTTTACCAGGCCTGTCACAGCTGTTGTCCGGGGGGTGGCCGCTGTCGCATGCTGACAGCTACTAGGAGCCACAGGCGTCAGCTGAATGTCAGGCTTGGACCAGTGGAGAATGGGCCTCTGAAAAGGATATGACAGCCATCCTTACCAAAGATACTACCAATGCCTAACACCCCAGACCAGCCAAGACTTTTACTAGACAATGAGAGAGTGCCGTATTTGTGACGAAATAAGCCAGTCGACAGCTATTTTATACTGATGATGATGATGATGATGATGATGATGATGATGATGATGATGATGATTATGAATTAATGATGGATATTGTGATGGTGTTGTAGTTATGCATATTCGAAAACCACGTTTCAGAAATCTGGTTCTAAGTATGTAAAGTTGCGAGTCTGTCATAGTTGTTTATGTGTAAAGAAAGGACCCCATTTCTGTGTAACAAACACGGTCAAGGTAGACTGCCTTTAGAAGATTGGTGTTTATAACATCAGACGGAAGGTGAGTAACCGAGATTAAAAACAGAACATGGCAAACAAAAGCTGTATTTCAGACAAAAAGTATCTTATGCAATAAGTCATTCTCCTTGAATGTAAGAAAGAGCGTGCTGAAGTGCTATATAGAATTTGTTTTGCTGCATGGCGGTGAATCTTGGAATGTAAATGAACAAATTCGGAAGAACTTGGAAGCAACATAGATGTGGTTCCTGAGACGAATGTTGCGAATTACTTGGACTGCCAGAGTAACTAACGACGAGTGCCTCAATGAGACTAATGAAACCATAATATTGTACTCGTAAACAAAAATATAAAGAAACGAACAACTTTCTTTGGTCATGTGATGAGAAGAGAGGCATTGGGAAACATTGTGACGACTGGAAAGATCAAAAGAAAGAGAGGCAGAGGCTGACCAAGAGAAATGATGCTGGATGGATTGAGACGATGGCATGGAGAAATATCATCAGCAGAGTTGTTCCAGGACACCGAAGACCGAGAGCTGTGGAGAGACGAGAACGCCTACGCCATCTGGCAGGGCACATGATGATGACGAGTCATCGGCAGTGTGTTATAGTTTCAGCTAGTGTCGAAATGTGAACAACGAGCAAGCGAAGGGAACATCAAATAGAGGTTCCAGAAATGTGGGTTTACAGAAGAGTAGATCGCTTGACACGGAAACAGAGGCAATGATGAAACGAGGAAGTTTGTAGAAAGGTAGGAATGGAAAGAATATTTATTGAAGAAATAATGTGTTGACATATTTAATGCAGCCCATGTCTTGATAGCATTTATGTGTGTTCTGTTGTCCGGGTGCTGAGCGGTATTGTATAAAGGGTCTATAAGTGCTCCAGTGTTGACCTCTATAGTATTGTTTGTGTTTACTGGCCAGCATGTTCCGGCTCTTTTATGTTCCACCTGACACGTCTTTGAACATCTTTTCTTATATTTGTTAGGCGGTTGACTTTCATGTCAGTCTTACTTCGAGGATAATAACAACAGATGTGGGTGTGTTTGACAGATCTACTCTTTGGATATTTTGTGTGCGTGCCACGAGAGAGAAATAATTTACTGTAGTGTGTGTTCAGCTTAGTATTCAACCTCATATCTTTGTTTCTCTACATTCTACACTGTCGTCTAAAGTAGATAAACCATTGAAGTGTTATCTCTTGCAGGCCAGACAACAAAATAATCTGCATGTAAACTATCTGATACATATTTTTGGCAGTATTCTGTCATCTCAATATGTAAGTTTAAAAAAATGGCTTCTATAACGCTGCACTAACTTAGGTGGCTATTTTCACCTATCCAATTATAAAATATATTTTGTGAGATTGTACGTTTTTAATATCTTACCTTTCTTCAATTCAGTGTCAACATTTCAGTGCAGATGAAATAATAATTCCAGAAATGACTGTTTTTCATGGAACACCTTCTCGATGTCTTGGGTTTGGTAAGGCTGTTAGGTCTATGCACGTTTGTGCCGTCCATATCCTGTCAATGTTTGGCAGAGTCGTCAGTTGGCTTCGCGGAACCAAGCGAATTGTCTTTCCCTCAGTTTGCCTACACTGCTTATAGGACGTACGGGTCTGTAGTTCTTTTGAGCCGTTCTCCCTGGCTAAGAAGTTAACGGCGTTGTTCGTACTCCCGTATATCCACGTGGGGAAAACAGCTGTGAGAAATTCGGCAGCGAATCGCGCTGCTCTGGTAAATTACGAGTGTATGTGAACCGGTTGTTAAGAAATCAATGGCAAACTACTGAACGTAAAACTTGCCTCGTACATGAACAGCAGCTGAAAAATGCTGGTGTTGACTGCAACGTCCTGTAAGGGATAAGCAACATTTAAAAAAAAAGTTCTTTTGGGTTTTTAAAAATGCTGGTCGTGGATTCAGGATGGGCTGGATATATGCCTCCTCCCAGTTAGACAAAAACCGGATTGCCAGCTGTGGTAGAAATGTTTTAGGAGAAAGTTTTAACAATATGTTCACATGCGTGTAGTGCCTCTGTTACTGGTGCCTGATTGGCTGTAACCTGTTAAGACCAGCATATAGCTTCTCTGTGACCAATTTTGCCGACATGCATGTCACTCTGTTTTTGAGCCTGAGGTTGTCCGAAGGCATAACTCCGTTATGTCTTCTATAATTGAGTTATCCATCTTGCTTTCTGTCTAATTTCTGGAGTTTAGCTCTCCCGCTCCACATCTTCATTTGGGTATTTATATGCCATGCCGATAAGCTTGGGCGGTCATGGGTCGACATCTCACAGAGTTCTGGACCAAGTCTGTGTTTTTGTCTCGGTTATGTCACGTGGCCAAGCTATCCAGGTATTCGTCTCTTTGCCTGCATCTGACAAGTTTTCAAGACTAGCTGGTCGCACAGCCCAATTTTGTGTATCACAGTTTTGACGCTTTTCTGTTGTATCACCGCTATCATTATCATCATCACGTGCCTTGTCGACTGTCGTGGACGATCACGCTTCTCCACATCTCATGATCTCCAGAAGCATGTATCAGCTCATGCACTGACATCCTTTCGTTCTTTGATACAAAGCTGTCAATAATCTTCTCTCGCTTTCTTCCTCTATCTCTTTACAAATCTTTTCAGTTGTCACAACATGTTTTAGCTTCTGCCTTCTCATAATGTGATCAAAAATGAAGACTACCTGTTTTTAATGTGTGTCTTGAGTTTGTCTTTGTGTCTTAGTCTCTTTAACAACGTATAGATTACAAATTTTTAAAGTCAAATGAAATGTCAGCATTCTTTTGAAAAACCAATCTGTATAGTGCCTCTGGAAATACACATTTGCATAATAACATAAACATGGCTTCTTTGGTTTGTTTGTCTGCCATAGCCGAAGAAAACTATACTACAGCCCAAATGGCTTCGTTATCTGAGCTCAGAGAAACGTCTGTTACAGACGAAGGAGTGCAGTATAGTGCCAGTTGTTGATCAGACTAGAAGAACGTACATTTTACGTTAGAAAATGGCAAAACTCCGCGTTTGTTCCTTCATTCGTAAGTTCTCAAAGGTAGAGCGTCAGTAGAAATCTCACTAAGCCAGGTAACGAGGCCAACATCAATGTTTTCCCAATTTTTCAACAACAAAAAATCAATACAGCAATTCTTCATGGAGACCTTAAGTGCGTCTTGGTGTCCTTTTTTTCAGTCCAGCCGCTGGCTCTCACAGTTAAATCATGTTATTCATGGTAATTTCTGTACTGGAGACATAGCCGACCCATCTCCACTGTCGTCTGCACAGAATAGCATAGATGCTTGGTATGCCAATCCGCTAGAAAACATCTACATCTGTCACCTTATCCTGTCATGTTATATCGACAAGTACACCTATGTATTCTAAATGTAAGAGATTTAATGTTGTTGCATTTCGACTGTAGTCTGTACAATTTTCATATTCGCGTTGAAGAGATTTTAAAACAATTGCTACATACATCTATTTGTTTGTGAGACTTCAGTCCCAAACTGAGGAACCTGCTTTCACCAGTTCCACATTGGGTCTGAAAATTCTAAGGCCCATTAACTGTCAAGATAGACTTTGAGAATGAACTTCCAAAATACGCAAACTGTGTTAATGAAATGAGCTTGTGGCTGTTAACAATGACAGTTAGCCCATTGGATTAATTCTTTGGTATTGGCTGACGGAGATGGTCGGATGCCAGATGATAAATGTTCTTGCGGAGTTGTCACAGACCACGCGGTCATCAATGAAGACAAATTAAAATATGGACTATACGTGTAGCTTGGTGTTTGCTTACAGAAGAATTTGACCCGAACACATCTGTCTTCGAATGTGTCAGCCGGCATGACAGAAGGCATGAGGCTGACACTGGTAGGTAAGAAGATGGGGATTCCAACACATGACTACCGGGTCAGCAGGCAAGAGTGCGCTATCCTGGCCGCCACACATATTATAGCACATGTAAACACTGGACACACGTGTTTATACGTCCTGGGAACAACGCATCGTCCACACATCACAGATATATACTACATTACTGCAAGGCAGGAACAGCTCAACGGAAGAAACTGCTTCAAATTATGTTCACATACAGGTAGTAAAACTGTATGCCAAATAAGATATTGACGTTTAACTATGACTAGTACAATGAAGATAACAATATTCTCTAAATGTAGTACAATGCATGTAATGATAGTTCTATATTTAAAGTACACTGAAGGTAATGATGCAATCTCCATATGTTGTACAATGAGGATAATGTTAGTTCTCTATACAGGCAGGCTCCGCTATACGTTGCTTCGGTTTACGTCGTTTCGCTATATCGTCGTTGTCACATAGGGGACATAACTTCACTTTAAGTCGCTACGTTCCGCAGTGAAGTCATCACCTGCTCTAAGGGAATACTGTGCCAAAGAAAACCTTGCATTTAAGATATTTCTCCTATCTGATAACGCCACTGGTCATCCAGTCAATCTGGACGACTTGTCCGAGAACGTCAAGTTCGTATTCATGTCACCAAACACGACTTCATTGATCCAGCCAATGTACCAAGGTGGAATTGTAACTTTCGAAAGTTATTGTTTGCGTCGCACCTTCTCACAGCTCATCAAGGCTACGGACGGTAAAGGTAAGCCTACCATTAAGGGATTCTGGGGAGATTACAACATCCCCAAGGTCATTGACAACATTGCGGATTCATGGAGTGAGGTAACGTCAGCATACATGAATGCTGTGTGGCGAAAAATGTGGCCAGAATATGCGCACGACTTTTGTTAATTTGACGACGTTCATTCTGTTCGCTAACGATCGCTAACGTCGCCACTAAAGCTGGCTTTGAAGGGATGGTGGAAGCTGGTATTGATAAGTTGCTTGCATCACATGGAGAAGAGTTTTTTAATGAGGACTTAATGCAACTCGACGTGCAGAGAGCTCAGCAGGAAGGGAAGCAACCCCCCCCCCCCCCCCCTCCTCCTCAGACTTCAAATGTAGACAGCTGCACGTTTGTCACAATTCTTTCAATTGACTGATTTGGCAATGGAAATAATAAATGAGGATGACCCGAACAGAGAACGGAGCTCCAACGTGTCGAGGGCAGTAACAAGCGCCACCAACTGTTACAAGAAACTTTACTTAAAGAAAAAGAAAAAGGCTGTGCAGCAGTCATCTGACATTTTTTGTGTGTGGTTCTAACAGAGAAGAGCCAGGAAAAGAGGCAGGAAGAGGTTGCAGTTTCATCCTCAGATTAAGAGGCAGAATTTAATGCCTCTACGTCCCAATAACTCTACCACTCACCCACCAATCCACCTCTATTTAGCCAATAAATATCAACAACCATCAAAACAAACATTACATAATACAATGCATTTGTTTAATTCTATGGGAAATAGTGTTTCGCTATAAATCGTTTTACTTAAAGTCGCGTTTTCCAAGAACGGCGTTTTTTAAACCCCGACTTTAACCGGCGCCCCTGTACAGTGAAGATAATGATAGTTCTCTCAATATATAAGCACACTGAAGAAAATGATTGTTCTTTATCTATATCTAATACATTGAAGATAATGATAGTTATCTAGTTGTAGTACAATGAAGACAATGATAGTTCTCTATCTATATCTAATACATTGAAGATAATGATAGTTCTCTACCTATATCTAATACATTGAAGATAAAGATAGTTGTCTATATGTAGTGCCTGAAATCAAAAGATGGAAAAATCACAATGAAAAAGGATCATATTTTACATGTATTGTCAGATTCTGTGAAAAATCTCTATGATGATAACAGAGAAGAACTGTATGATATTCGAAATCATAATGAAGGACCATCACTTCTGAAGATGGAGGTTCAGAATGCTCTTAATTACATAGGACTGGCAAGACCCCCGGTTCAGACAACATCACAATAGAAATAATTAACACTTTAGAAGAATATTGAATAGATCAAGTCACCAGACTGATGAACACAATATATGATACTGGAAATATACCTCCTGAATTATGTAATTCTGTATTTATTGCAATCCCAAAGAAATCAGGAACCTTGGAATGTGATCAACATCGAACAGTTAGTATAACGAGTCACATGACGAAGATTTTGCTAAGAATTATCATGCAATCAGTTAAGAAGAAGACACAGCCCGAAATAGGAGAAGAACAATGTGGGTTTGTAGAAGGCATGGGTGCAATAAATGCTGTGTATATACTGAGAACAGAAATTTAACATTCTATAGAAGTAAACAAATATCTACATCTTTGCTTTATTGACTACACAAAGGTACATTAAGACATGCCAACATGATAGAGATGCTTACAGATCTGCAAATTGATGGTAAAGACCTTAGACTTGTAAAATATATATGTTGGAAACAACAAGCTACTATCAGAATTGATAATGAAGTAGGTCAATATCAGCCTATTAAGAAAGGTGTGAGACAGTGATGGGTAATGTCTCCAGATTTGTTTTTGTTTTCCCTGTAGAGTGAAAATATTTTCAGAAAAATAGAAGACATGAAAGTAATCATCATTTTGGTGGAGGTGGGGGGGGGGGGGAAACTGGACGAAATATCAATAACATTAGATATGCAAATGATACAGTATTTATTACAGACAATGGGCAGGATCTGCAACATTTAGTAGAGAGCGGCTGTTGCACAAAGTGAACAACTGGGGTAGAATTAAATTGTAAGATGACACCGACTATGATCGTCACTAGGACGAAAGAAACACGACAAAGTAATATACAAGTAAATGGGTATATTCTTAAACAAGTGAATCAGAACAATTATCTCGGAACAGTCATAACATCTCATGGGACATGCCTTGAAGAGATTAGAACAAGAATCGCCATGGCGAAGGTAGCCTTTTGCAAGATGAAAAATATACTGACCAATAAAAAGATATCAATTGCAACGATAAAAATAGTGTTGAAGTGCTACGTGGAACCTATAGTTTTGTATGGATGTGAAGCGTGGGCAATGAGCAGACAAGCTGAAAAATATCCGATGGCTGTGGAAATGTGTTTTCTGGGGAAAATGCAAAGAATACCGTGGACAAATAGAAAACCAATGACCACGTTCTACAAGAAACAAATGAAAATTATAAAGTGAAATTAGATGTAGACAGTCAAACTTGTTTGGGGACGTTATGAGAAGAAATTAATTGGAGAACTTGGTGACAACTGGCAAGATCGAGGGGAAGAGAACGAAGGGAAGTCAGAGAAGTAAATACCTGGATGGCTTTTCCACGTGGCATGCTCGAGACAAGAACACTGAGCTGATTCACAACTCTGGTGATCGATTGAAATGGCTAATCATGACAGCCCATGCTTATCGGCATGGCACATGATGGATGGAGTACAACGAAGCTAATGTTAGTTCTTGATTTAGTACAACAAAGGAAGTGACAGTTCTCTATAACTAGTACGCTGAAGATAATGTCAATTCTCTTTGTGTATTACACTGAAGATAATGACAGTTCTCTATATGTATTACACTGAAGATAATGACAGTTCTCTATATGTTAGTTAGTTAGTTAGTTAGTTAGTTAGTTAGTTAGCTAGTTAGTTAGTTAATTAGTTAGTCGAGGGTCCAACTTAACGGCAAGGGTCGTACCCATTATGCTCCGTTCCTATGCCAGTAAATATCACACAAAATACTCCCCGCTGTCCAATGTGAATAGTGGAACAGACAGGAGTCTCGGTAATCCAACTGCCCGCACAGGTACACTGTGCATAATGCCGCGGCCAGAATGCCAACACAAAAGTCCTCCACGGAAACCACTGTTCATCGTCGATGGAATCGGCTGTCACCAGAAAGACTTCACTGACCCGGGTTTTCTCACATTGCTCTGTCTCTATCCGCAGGGCGACCCGCCGAAAGTGTCGCATAAAACACGAACTCCGTAGCTCCAGCGCCGGCTCCAAGGAGTCTCCTGAAAAATGTTATCGTGAAACGAAAAGGCAAATCAGTCAATTCAGCAACAGCCTGTAGCCATTGTTCCAAACCTGCAGGTCACTGTACAAACAAAAGCGGACATGTAAAAGCATTCCACATGAATATCACAGCTCACAGAGTCGCGCCACGCACTCACTCAGTAGCAGGGCGACGGAACCATATACTATCAGTCCAACATGAGGAAAATGCGAAATGCAAACCGCAGCCACAGGGATAAATACCTCAGAGGCCGTAGCGGTTCAATGCCTAACCGCCATGCTGGGAACCGGAAGTTCTCAGTTCACTATATGTAATACACTGAATATAATGACAGTTCTCTATGTGTATTACACTGAAGATAATGACAGTTCTCTATATGTATTACACTGAAGATAATGACAGTTCTCTTAAGAATCACACTGAACATAATGACAGTTGTCTTTATTTATCATGTTGAAGATAATGACAGTTCTCTATATGTATCACACTGAAGATAATGACAGTTCTCTATATGTATTACCCTGAAGATAATGACAGTTCTCTATAAGTATCACACGGAAGATAATGACAGTTCTCTATGTGTATCACACTGAAGATATTGACAGTTCTCTATATGTATCACACTGAAGATAATGACTATTCTCGATATGTATTACACTGAAGATAATGACAGTTCTCTATATGTATCACACTGAAGATAATGACAGTTCTCTATGTGGATCACGCGGAAAATAATGACAGTTCTCTATATGTATCACACTGAAGATAATGACAGTTCTCTATATGTATTACACTGAAATAATGACAGTTCTCTATATGTATCACACAGAAGATAATGACAATTCCCTATATGTATCACACTGAAGATAATGACTATTCTCTATATGTATCACACTGAAGATAATAACTATTCTCGATATGTATTACACTGAAGATAATGACAGTTCTCTCTATGTATTACACTGAAGATAATGGCAGTTCTCTATATGTATTACACTGAAGATAATGACAGTTCTCTATATGTATTACACTGAAGATAATGACTATTCTCTTATATGTAGTAGACTGCAGATGATGACAGTTATCTATATGTATTACAACGAAGATAATGTCAGTTCTGTAAATGTAGTACAATACGGATAACGATAGTTCACTTTATGTAGTAGCCAGGGCTATGTTGATTGTATTGGCAAACGCAAATAGTGGAGGCAACATCAGAAAGTACAGTGGACGTGAAGCCGATATTGTGATTTGAGCAATTTGAAATTAGACATGCCAGAAAATGCTGACAATCTAGCGCCGCTCTCTGTTGGAAATGAAAACTGACAAGAAGAAGCAAGCAGAGTCGATGACTGCAGGCCCAAGCGGACATGCCCCTCATTGAGACTTCAGATTGTATCCTCTCCCTGGTAGAAATATTACTAGAAGGTTTGTCTGGTAAGAAAACATCTTCCATCTCTCCAGAGACTTGTTTAATTTCCTTCCACTTTTATGAAGACAGCACGCGAGGTTTCATTTGCATAATCCTTTCTTTCCACTGAGAGAACTTCCGGACAGATGATGAAAACATCTTGATCCAAGTGCCTCCAATGTTAATGGCATGGTGCCATAGCCGTCCCTAATGTTTCTGAAGCATTCACACATACACACGAACACGTCAACACAAATCAATTTGCTAGCTGTGAAATGCTGCTGCGAGAAACAGAGGCAGTGAACTACAAATAGGTATCATTTGTGGCCGTGGTTTTACGGGGCATTTTCATGGACGGTTATTTCGTCAAACCGAACAAAACCGCAAGAAAAACAACATATTCTAACTGATTACATATTGTTTTAAGATGAGGTTTGCTTTTATTCATCATGGGTCAGTGCCGAAGAAAGGAAATCATGAAATAAAATCATAGAAAGGCGAATTGAAATTGGTCATTGTTTCACGTTTCGTGACGCGTGCACGCACGTGAATCTTATATATAAAAAAGACTTGTGCGTATGTATCTCTGTATGTATTTATGTATCTCTGTCCGTATGGCCTTTATTTGTTCGCGAACGGCCCATCCGATTGAGATGAAATTTTCTACACGCCTTCCTTTCATTCCAGCGCTGACAACTGTGATATTTTGTTAGTGTGAAATCGCCTGCTTACTCAGTATTATTTCATTTTTCATTTTTCATCATAATTTCATATATCTCAGGGGACCTAACTCTGTAAAAGTTATTTCAAGGGGCATAACTTTTCTGTATAACTTATAGTCATATTGTGGCATCGTTTTCAAAGATTTATAAACTCTTTGTCCATAGTTATGTACCGGCATATGAGTTATAATAAATAATGATACAATCTGTAAGGCATTTTCAAAGTTTTCATAAAAATGATGCACAATGCATAACATTGTAACTCATCTTTTTTTGCTTAAGAAGTTACTGTAGTCATGCAGGTGATTAGAAAGAGTTTTCATTAAAAATAATGGATGGTGTGTAGAAGAACGTTCTTTTAAGTTACTTTTTTTGTTGTATGAATTTAATGAAGCCGGACAGGGTCAGGCAGACAGATAGACAGACAGATAGACAGTCGGGAACGGGAACTTATATGACTACTTATATGAATTAAATGAGATGCTCCACATCAGGAGCTGGGAAATGCCGGGTCAGACAGACAGACAGACAGACAGACAGACAGACAGACAGACAGTCGGTAACGGGAACGAGAACTTATATGACTACTTATATGAATTAAATGAGATGCTCCCCACCAGGGTCTGGGCGAAGCCGGGCAGGGTCAGCTAGTTCTTCATAAAAATCATAATCACATTTTGTAATAGCGAAGATATGCTCACTGTATAACTGCTATAATGACAACACACACACACACACACACACACGCACGCACGCACGCACGCACGCACACTCTCTCTCTCACACACACACGCACGCACGAACGCACGCACGCACTCACACACACTCACACATATATACACACACGCCAGTATTTTTATAATCAGGTAAAAGCCATTCGCACAGGGCCGCGCTCAATGCAGCTTGAGAACACAAGAGATTCTAGGCAGTTCACCAGTTCTCCTGCCTCGTGTAGTTGCATGCCACGGTCGTCTATAATGACCCGAGTCCACCGTCATGTTTATTAGATCCCGCGTCTTCTTTTAGCAACCATTACTAGTCTTTCCAACACAATATGGCATTTGCTGTTGTTGAAGAGGTCACTTCAGCACCGCGTAAAGTGGTGACACAACACGGGAAGCAGCATTTGCCGGTTATAAGTCTTAATGCTCGATTTGCGTAGAGCAAGGCGCCAGGGGTTGCTTCCGACGGTGGGAGGGATCATCGTATCTCACTAGACAGCTACCACCCGCCTAAGCTGGGCTGCTCCCCCCCCCTCCCCCAGTCAATAAGGTGTTGTCTCGCCACGGTTCATCTGCTCCTGATGGTGTATGGAGCTTAGGGGGAAAATCCTGACACAAGGACCGCAATCTATACACCTAGCAACAAGAAAAAAACAAAACAACCAGCCCTAAGTCTGGGAACATGGAACGTAAGAACCATGACCCCTGGCATCTCAGACGATATAAACGAGATTGTGGATGCCCGCAAAACTGCAGTAATAAACAACGAACTACTCAGACTGGGGATAGACATTGTTGCCCTGCAAGAGACCAGACTCCAAGAATCTGGAAACATCAAGGAGAGGGACTTCACTTCCTACTGGCATGGCAAGCCGTGCGAAGAGACCAGGGAGCATGGAGTTGGCTTCGCTATCAGAAACAAGCTGCTTAATTCCATCACACCACCAAGTGATGGCACTGAAATAATACTGAAGCTCCAACTCCAGACAGAGGCAGGCTCAGTTTGTATTACAAGCGTTTATGCGCAAACACTAACTGCAGCATCAGAATCTAAAGACAAGTTTTATGTCGACCTTAGCAAAGAAGTCAGTGAAACACCAGAGAAATAACATCTTTTTATCCTGGGAGATTTCAATGTCAGGGTTGGCTCCGACCACAAATCTTGCCTTCATGTCTAGGACAGTTTGGCGTTGGGAAGATCAATAACAATGGACAATGCCTCTTGGAATTCTGCAGCCACCACAATCTGTGTGTGGCCAACACCTTCTTGGACACGAAACCTCAACACAAGATATCATGGAAGCACCCCAGATCACAGAACTGGCACCAACTCGACCTGGTGCTCACTAAACGCAGCAATCTCCGCAAATGTACGGCTGACTTGCAGCTATCATAGTGCTGACTGCACTGACCATTCACTCGTCTCCAGCAAGGTGAAGATAAAGCCCAAGAGAATCTACAGAAGCAGAACAGAATGAATACCATGTATCAACACCAACGGCACCCAAAACAAAGAGAAGGTCAACAAATTCACCCAGGCTCTAGCGGAGACTCTGCCTGGCCCCACAGATGAAACTGCCACCGAGAGATGTACATCTACAATACAGCTCTATCAATATTTGGCAAGAATCAAACTAAATCAACCGACTGGTTTGAAGCACACTCTGAAGAGATGCTCCCAGTCCTGGACATAAAAAGACATGCATTCTCAGTGCATAAAACATCACCTTCAGAGAAAACATTGCAGGCATTGCGAACGGCCTGAAATAGAGTACAACAGGTGGCAAGAAAATGTGCGAACAGGTACTGGCTACAGCTCTCTGCTCAAATTCAAACTTGTGCAGACACTGAAAATATAAGAGGAATGTACGAGGGCAACAAGCAAGCTGTCGGTCCATCAAAAAATAAGATGGCCCCTTTACGATCAACAGAGGAAGTAATCATAAAAAATCGAGCGAAACAAATGGATCGCTGGGTAGAACACTACTCAGAGCTATACTCAGTGGAGAACACTGTCGGAGAAAAAGCTCTGGAAGCCATCGATCAACAGTCCACCATGCATGCCCTGGATAACAAACCATGCCTCACAGAAATCAGCGAAGCACTAGACATTCTCAAATCCGGCAAGGCACCAGGAAAAGATATCATTCCACCTGAAATTTTAAAATGTAGCAAAGAAACAATCATCCCAGAACTGTACGCAATATTTCAGCTCTTCTGGAAAGAAAAATCAGTACCACAAGATATGAAAGACGCAAACATGGTTACAAACAAAGGCGACAGAAGCGACTGCAACAATTATCGCGGTATTTCCCTACTCAGCATTACAGGCAAGATTTTTGCCAGCGTGATCCTTAAAAGATTACACATTCTTGCTGAAAGAATCTACCTCGAATCACAGTGCGGATTCAGACCCAACAGGTCCACCATCGATATGATTTTCTCACTCTAGCAGCTCCAAGAGAAGTGCAGAGAGCAGAGGAAGCTATTATTTACTGCCTTCATCGACCTCACAAAGGCATTTGACATCGTGAGCAGAAGCGGCCTTTTTAAGGTCCTTGAAAAGATAGGATGTCCACCCACATTTCTTAGTCTCGTGAAATCATTTCAAGAAAACATGCAGGGGACCATTTTATTTGACGGCCCAACATCCCAGTCATTCAGCATTAGCAGTGGAGTAAAGCAGGACTGCGCGCTTGCTCCTACACTTTTTTGGTATCTTCTTCGCCGTTCTCTCAAGGCAGGCATTTGGAACTGCCACTGAAGGCATATACCTCCATACAAGATCTGATGGCAAACTTTTAAACCCATCAAGACTCAAAGCAAAGACCAAAATAAGATCAAGATGAATAAGAGAATTACTTTTTGCAGATGATGCTGCACTGATACTCATACAGCAGAAGATCTCCAACAGCTCATAGATCGTTTTGCAGCTGCATGCAAAGACTTTGGGCTCACTCTCATCTCATCTCATCATGTTCCTCTTGTACCTTGCGGTGTCGAGGTGAAGTATAAACTTCGTGAGAGTGCCCGGTTATGGGCTTCGTATATCGACATTCCCATGGATTCTGTTATTCCCTCCGTCCAGCGTTTACGTGGTCGGCCTCTTCCTCTGTTTCCATCTGGTCTGTACGTCATTGCCTGTTGTGGCATGCTGTTGACTGGTAGCCTACTTGCATGGCCAAACCATTTGACTTGCTGCTTTCTAATAAAATCTAGAGCAGCTTTAACCCCCACTTTAGTCCTGATTTCTTCATTTCTGATCTTATCTCTTCTTGATACGTTGAGTATTCTTCTCAGGAACCTCATTTCTGTTGTTGTGATTTTTCTTTTCTCTTTTTCTGTCATTGTCCAGGTTTGGCATTGGTAGCACAGAGTTGGTAGGAAGATTGTGTTGTAAAGTGCTTTCTTAGTAGTTATTGATACATGTTTGTTCTTTAGTATTGGTGCCATTTGTCCAATGAGTTGATTTGCCTTATTGCACCTATTTTCGATCTCGTCTTCTGATCTGCCATTTGATGATATTATACTTCCTAGGTACTTGAAGCTCTTTACTTGTTTCAAGGGATGTTCGTTTAGGTGAATTGTTGCTGTTTGTTCTTCTTTAGTTATAGTCATTACCTCTGTTTTGCTTGTGCTAATTTTCATGTTATGTTCCCTACACATTTCGTTTAGACTATTCATGTGGTCTTGTAATTCAGCTTCTGATTTTGCTATTAGTGCTTGGTCGTCCGCAAACAGGAGTTCTCTAATGGTTAGATTTGCAGATGGTTCTTCTTCTGTGTTCTCGTCATGCGGTATTCTTGCTGTCTCTGCTTGGCTGGTTTCTTTACATATGTTGTCTATATATGTTATGAACAAGAGAGGGGACAGGACACAACCTTGTCGTACTCCAGATCTTATGGTGAAGGGTTCACTATCAGCCTAAATAAAACACAGGTGATGGAACAAGATGCTGGTGCGCCTCCGTCAATCAAAATTTCTAATTATGAATTGAAGGTCGTCCACGAGTTTGTGTATTTGGGGTCGACAATATCAGATAATCTTTCATTAGAGACAGAAATCGACAGACGCATTGGAAAGGCAGCCACAACATTTTCCAGGCTAACTAAAAGAATTTGGGAGAATAATAGACTAACAGAGCGTACAAAAGTTCAAGTATATAAAGCTTGTATTGTTAGCACACTACTCTATGGGTCTGAATCCTGGACCCTGTACTGAATCCTGGACCCTGTACTCAAGACAGGAAAGAAAGTTGAATTTCTTCCATATGAGATGTCTGAGACGCATTCTGGGCATATCATGGAAAGACCACATAACAAACAAACATGTGCTTGAAAGAGCAGATATTATCACAGTGCACTCCCTCTTCAAGCAGAGACACCTCCAGTGGCTGGGCCACGTATCTCGAATGGAGGATGAACGTATTCCCAAAGAGAATTAGCCACAGGAAAGAGGCCAACCGGAAGACCTCAATTGCGATATAGGGATGTGTGTAAACAAGATATGAAAACCCTTGGCATAGATCCAGACACGTGGAAAAGAGTTGCAACAGACAGATGTTCCTGGAGAAGACATGTACGAAACGGTCTGGTGCTCTTTGAGCACAATCTGATCCAACAAGCTGAGGACAGGCGGCACAGGCTCAAAACGCAGTCACTTACTGCGGGACTTGCCTCGTCTTACAGATGCGGAAACTGTGGCAGGGATTGTCACTCTCGCATCGGACTATACAGTCACCAGCGGTGCTGTCAGGTACCTCCCAAGCGGCACAAATCTATAGTCCTTCAGGACTAAAAGAGGCCTACTACTGGCGTGCTTTACTTTCTGAGATGTTACATTGTTTATGAGGCAGTTTTCTTTTATGTTCAGATCTTGTAGAATGTTATTATGGCTTTATTCTTCTTCATCCACGATATTTCAAGTATTGTTATATAACATGCACATTCTAAAATGTGAATTTTCCTCGTGAGTGTTTGTCAAATTATTCATGATTCGCGTCCGTGCCTGACCACAAGAAAGATGTGTGAATACTCAATATTGCCTTTCATTTGTGCTGGTGTTGCGTCATAGATTCTTCATGTCCAAAATCCCCCTCTCTCTCTCTCTCTCTCTCTCTCTCTCTCTCTCTCTCTCTCTCTATATATATATATATATATATATATATATATATATATATATATATATATATATATATATATATATATATATATATATCCTATTTACTTAACATCGCTGTCAACACCAGAATTTTACTGCTGTTGTTGATGTCTTTGCAAGTTCAATTTCAGTAGTTTGCCATTGCTTTCTGAACGACCGGCTCCAATACCAACACGTTAAGACCGAGCGAGACGCAGTCTGCTGCCAAATAGGTCGCAGTTGTGTTTCGAACCTAGAGAAGCGGTTCACGAATCGCGTTCGCAAGCCTTTAGCCACGGAGATCGACAAATATATATATATATATATACGTGTGTTGTGTGTGTGTGTGTGTGTGTGTGTGCGTGTGTGTGTGTGTGTGTGTGTGTGTGTGTGGACACATCGCCACAATGCCCTTGTGAGCTACCTATGTGAATATGTCCCTTTTATAAATAGATAGAAAGCAAAATCTAATTTCAGCTCTAATCACCATCGAAAGATAAAATGCAAGCTCGCGTGATTACACCAGACAAAACTCACACGTACATACAGACACGCATGCCAGCATATTTAGACATGTCCCAGACTGGTAACTGTTGAGGAAGCCTCCAGAGAGTCCATGTGTTTCTGATATTGCATGAAGCTGCGGCTGGTGTTGTATGTAGTGGACCCCAATGTCTAGGATGATTGAACATTGGATTTAAATATGATATTTTCCCGGAGTCCGTCACCAGATCCAGAGATTTCTCATTCGGAGGCATTAGTGCTATTAAACTGTAGACTTTTCATCAACGGCACTAAGTGCCTTGCGAGGTGATGTATGTATTCATGCCCTTCCACAGCTTTAGGTCTTTGTTGTTCTGAATCATTTCTACTGATAATATTTGTTAGTTTACCTCGTGGTCATGGGCCAACTTAAATTTGGCTTGCATCAAGCATTTCGTATACTTCAAAAATAAGGTGTGGAACCACGAAAAACACCAAAGACGGATAAAGCAAATAACAAGTTGGTGGAACGCCGTGGTAATTAAAGCTATAAAAGACAAAAAAATGAAAAATATAACAACTGGGTGAAGAGCAAACAGGACAGAGCAAATACATAATAATAAAGATAATAAAAGAATATAGAATAGCAAAAAGACATGCGAATAGAATAGTTAAAAAGTTAGTTGCATATCCTTTAAAGGACGTTACAGTCAACACTAGCATTTTTTGTTTTTGTGATTTCTTGGTAAGTTTACTTTCAGTAGTTTGCCATTGCTTTCTGAACGAACAGCACCCATACAATTTCGTAAAAACCGACGCAACGCGGTCTGCTAACAAATCGCGCGCAGTGTGTCTCGAAAGCGAGTATGCGGGTGTCACGAAACGTAACACCTTCTCCACGGAGCGGGCTGAATAGAATAAGAAAAAAGAGAAAAAAATAAAAATACCGACAGGAAATGGAGAAACCCATATAAAAACTACAAGGAGGCAACTAGAAACTTCTACAAAACGATCAGTGCAATGAGAACCAGAGCAGAACCCTTCGACCTATGTGAAATAATTAACAGCGAAAAAGGAGAACCAATAATTAAACAAAAACAAAACCTAAAACGACGGAGGCAGTGCTTCGCACAACTTCTCAACATTCCATCAAATGCCACCGGAATTCAGAAAACCGAAACAGATGCCACCAAAGAACTAAAACCAAACAAACTGAAAGAAGAAATTGGAGAAACCGTCACATTTGCCGCATTGAATAAATCACCGGGACGAAGACGAAATACCATCGTAACTAATTAAAGCAGCAAGAGAACTAGGAGCAGCATGGCTACATAGATTAACAATTTTTGGATAGGACAACAGACACCACGAGACTTGGGAAACGCCATATTTATTCCAATTCGGAAAAACAAAGACAGTAAAAGAGACTGCACACAATACAGAGTCATTTACCTTTTGGGTGGTAATGGAACCATATTTTGCAAAATCCTTGAGAAAAGATTACGAACTACAATAAAATCCCAGCTAAGCGAAAATACAACTAGTAATTAAGAAAAACAAAGGATGCACACATGGCATGTTTGTTCTTTGACAATTTATATAAACATTAATCGAATTTAATGAAAACTTCTACTAAGCCTTTGTGGACAAAGAAAAGGCATTTGAAAAGTAGATAGAAACACGCTGTGGAAAATCCTTAACGGATATGGAGTGAGTACACATCTAACAAACTTATGTATAAGCTTATACAACAACAGTGAATGCATAGTAAGAACAAATGGATGACACTCTGAACCCTTAACGATAAGATTCAGAGTATGACAATGTTGTGCCCTGTTCATCTCTTGTTCATAACCTATACAGGCAGCATATTAAAGAAACCAGCCAGAGACCACAATAACACAGCATGACGACCAGAAAACCGAGGAAGCACCTTCGCAAATTATACCATTAAAGAACAACAATTTTCATTAATAGCAAAATCAGAAGCAGAATTACAAAAATCACACGAACAATCTAAATGATTTGTGTAAGTGTGGTAAAGTAGATTTAGAAAAGAAAGATCCCAATTAGTTGAGACCGACTACTACAGAAATCAGAAATTGTTCGTCGAGGTAAGGTTTCCCAATCGAGGGTCAGAAGAGTACAGGAAAGTCACCACATTCAGTGGAGGAGAAATCTCACTCTGGATAACCTGACGCGTGTTGTCTCCCTGCCACACTCTTCTCTCCAAAGGATTGGTTAAATGATGAAGTATTATTACTTTTATCTCACAAAGTTAGATAAAAGTAAACAAGAAAACGAAACAACACCTTGTTATAAATTATAATATTATAATGGGAAAACAATGACTGCGAAGGGTGATACTCAGTAGACAACACAATTATAAACATAAAAATTCAAAAACTCAACACTACCAAAACACACACACACACACACACACACACACACACACACACACACACACACACACACACACACAATAGCTCTACTATTCATCACAGTTAATTAATTAAAATGTTATGATCTATCCCAGGAGATTAAATATAATTCTCTAATTTCACCACAAGTGATACGATAAAATGTCCTTGATTTCACCACAAGTGATAAGCTGAAATGTTTTGATTTCACCAGAAGTGATAAGCTAAAATGTCTTTGATTTCACCAGAAGTGATAAACTAAAATTTCTCTATTTCATCACAAGTGTTAAGCTTAAATGCCCTTGACTTCACCACAAATGATAAACTAAAATGTCTCTAATTTCAATCTATCAGGATCCATGGAAAACAGGTTACTACTCTTGTTTGCCGTTGCTATTATTGGGGTGTCATTATGGTACTTAACTGATGTCCACAAAGCTGGGGTTGCTATGAGTTCAGACGGGTAAATGCTGTTCATTGGAATTTGTGTCTTTCTGCATTAGAAAGGCAAATTATCTCCACCTTCACTGGGGATTTCGACTATTCTGATGATGATATTCCTAATTCCGGAACACACACTATGTAAGTCATAAGAAAACAGTCCCCAGTTGACAAAATGGACCAAAACATACATCCATACTCACAGAAAATGGAGGGAGGGGAGAAGGGAAAGGGGTATTACGCTAGAGCAGGCTAGCCAGAACTTGCCCTGTTGGGTGCCATCGCTCCCAAATGTGGAAGTGACTCATACTCCTATACTAACATCTGATGTGGGCACTCACCTCTCATATCGGCAAGATATGTCTCCTTCATTCCTATGATGTGAAGGTTAATCATACTCGTGTTCTCAGGGCTCAGTCGCCTAGTTTATCTGGGTTGCTATCAGCAAGAATGACACCATCACACAGCCCTGGCAATACTTCACCTCTCCAGGATAAATGGCCGCATAACATCACATGATAGTTATGTCACAATATTTATACATTTTTAGAGAAAGCTCATTCATAATTACTTTATATAGGTAGTTAGTTAGTTAGTCTTTTTCTCTTGAGCCTAAGGCGGCGCTTAGGGCAGAAGTCATGGCTCTCCATGTCTGGCGGTTCGCTGCTACCAGTTGTAGATCCTGGATGTTCACTTGGCCGTTGCATGAGCCTTCTCTGATGATGGTTCTACGCAGGGTCTCTCTTGGTCTTCCCCGTTTTCTTTTCCCTACTGGTGACCATATGAGGGCTTGGTAGGGGAGTCTTGTCTTGTCCATTCTGAGTACATGGCCGATGTAGTTCCAACGGCGTTTTCTTATAAAATTGGATACAATATCTTGCTTAGACTCTTGTCTTATTTGCGTATTGGTTCTGAAATCTGTCCAGTGGAGGTTTAGAATTATTCTAAGACATTTGTTCTCAAATTTGTCTGTTTTTTTTTTAAATCTAAGGCTACCATTGATTTCCAACTCTCACGTCCATACGTTAACAATGGAATCACACAAGAGTTGAAGATGTTAAGTTTCGTATGTTTGCTGAGTGTCTTTGACTTCCAGATGTTTGACAGTTTATTGAAGGCACCAGATGCCAGTGCGATTCTAGATAATATTTCTGGCCTATATAAAGAAATTCATTCTCTTTTTAATATTTATACAAGAGATTATAAGTGATAGTTCAGAAAAGTATTTCCGTAGCTCTTCTCATAATCATAAGCTAAGCATGAGGACTCTGAATCAATGAGAAGTTCATATTTCATAATGTGTATGAAATGCACACAGAAAGATATTCATTCGATATTTTCTTAGTCAAAGAAAGAATCACTTGTATCTTCCGAGTATCTCTCTAGATCTAACTCACTACTTGTATTATCACAAAAAGAGCTCTACTAAAGGTTTAACTCCTTCTACTCTATCCACTAATATAAGTCTATTCATTATGAGCATCCACTTACCGAGATCTCCAGGAATTTAGAATGTATCTATATATTATTTCCTTGAAATAACACCACATATTTCCTACTCAATTGTTTCCTTGACTTCAGCGAATATTTAACATCTGTCTCCTCATTACATCAGTCCATCCTAATTTACATAAGCTTATGCTAATTTCAAATTTAAATAAGCTTATGCTAATTGCGCATTTAAATAAGCCTATGCTAATTGCGCTCCCTCTACACCAATCATAACTACTCCTGTGTTTTTTTTAAATGAAGACAAAGATGTCATCATCTTGCAGGTGGCTGGTACCGTAAGATTCTACAAGTTAAAGCTATCGTATTCCTGCGCATTCAGAAGGGTGGATTGGCGTAAACATCATAAATGTCACCGTAAGGAACATAACATGAATATTAGCATGATTAAAACAGAGGTTTTGACTATAACGAAAGAAGAAAAATAAACAACAAAGATTTATCTAAAATAACACGCCCTGAAACAAATAAAGAGCTTCAAGTACTACGAAGTATAATATCATCAAAAGGCATATCAGAAGACGAGATCGAAAATAGATGCAATAAGGCAAACCAACTCACTGGACAAATGGCATAACTACTCAAGAACAAACAAGTATATCAATAATTACTAAGAAAGCACTCTACAACACAATCCTCATATCAACTCTATACTACCAATGCCAATCCTGGGCAATGACAGAAAAGAAACATCACAACAACAGAAATTGGATTACTGAGAAGAATAGTAAATGTATCGAGAAGTGAGAAAATCAGAAATGAACAAATAAGGACTAATGTGGGGGTTATATCAACGCTATATTTTATCAGAAGGCAGCAAGATAAAGGGTGTAGCCACCTAAGTTACCAACTAACAGTATTCCACAACACGCAGTAACGTATAGACCAAATGAAAGAAGGAGAGGCCGGTCTCATAACGATGGCCAGAGGGAATAGCAGAGTCCATGGAATTTTAGATACATGAAGCCCATACACCGGCATTCTCCCGTTGTTTATGCTTCACCTCGACACCGCAAGGTAAACGAAGAACAAGATGAGAAGATGAGAAGAAGACGAAGAATATTCACCATAGTCTTAGACCATTCATTATCATATTTTCTGTCTGATTTGTTTTGAGGTTTGTGTGTTTGACTTTATGTTCTAGCTAGAGCAGTGGTTCTCAACCGGCGGGGAATTCCCCCACCCCCAAGGGGTAATTTTAGGGTTTCCAGGGGGAGGGGGGAAATGAAGATTATTTCAAGATCGCATTAATACAAGAACCGATTACTTGATAATGTTTTCCCCTTCATACTTTACGGTTCTGTACGTCTCACCCCTTCTAAATTTCATTTTATGAAGTAATTAGACCCAAAAATCACGTCTTATATTGACGTCTAGACTTGTTTTGGTATGTGCTTCCATTATTACGTATACTGTGTAGGGGAAGGAGCGGGAGAGGGGGATTTTAATTAGGAAATACGAAGGGGGGAGGGGGGATGACGTTGTGAAAATATGGTGAAGGGGGGCACGGGCCAAATGTTTAGGTAGGAAATACGAAACGGGGGGAATGACGTTCTGAAAATATGGTTAAGGGGGGCACGGGCCAAAAAAGGTTGAGAACCACTGAGCTAGAGTAATTCTGATGCGAGAATAGACAGAGTGTAACCAAGCTAACGGGCTCTAGCTAGTCAATGGGCATACTTTGTTGTTACTATATACTATTGGCAGGGAAAGAACCTTACCATCCACAATTTTGTCACTGATTAATCTATAGAATAATTAATTAAAGCCGAATTCCCAACAGGAGATGTTGCATAACACGTGATTTAATGTAGCTAAAATCTCTTCCAAGGTCTGAAGGGATGGTTGTTATTACATTCAAGGGGTCAACCGAAAGGTGCTTAATGTAAACGATATTCCAGTCAATCATTGGAATTTCGTAATGTATAATTATGGTTTTGAAATTCTGCGTCCATGCAGATATGCAGTCGCCCGTGGTGAAGTTCTTTACGATACCCTGGTATTTTTAAAACTTAGTTTCTTTTTTCTTTACTCTCTATTTCCCTATTTTCTATGTTGTTTTGTGCTTCTGTTTCTAGTTGTTTTAATTTAAATTGAGTATCTACTTCTTCCTTTTCGACTTGAGCATTTATTTCTGCTTCTCTAATTTTTGTCTGATTTTCTAATTCTGCTGCTTTAATTTTTGTTTGATTTTCTAGCTCTGCTTTCTTTAATTCTCTATCCATTGCTCTCTCATCTCTTTCTGTCTGTTCTTTTAGTTTATTTTTACTCCACTCTGCTAACTCTTTTCCTGTTAATCCAATTTTTATACCCATATCTATAAACTCATTTAAGGCTGCCATAGTAATTATTTAATATTATAAAATGATAATGTACACAATGTAGATACTTATTACAATGGGGAAAAATTGAGTGTGTTCCTAACTTACAGGCAGAAATTTAAAAAAAAAACTACTTAGCTGCCAATAGTGTGGGAAGTATTCCTCCAAGCTTGAGTTCAAAACAGGGTCGACCTGTTGTTGGTTCACTCACTGTGGCGGTCTTGTCTGTGGATAGAAAAATTTTATGTTTGTCTACAAAATGCAGTCGTGGCTGTGGATAGAACTGATTATAACTGTCCACAGTCTTGTAATGTGTCTAGGATTTTTTGTTTGTCGGTTTTATAGACCAGACGAGGTCCCCCACAAATTCTGTCATGGACTCACTGTTACCACATACCTTCAACCTGTGTGGTCAATGCCAGATGAAAGCTGATTTCTCCCACAGAATAAACGCACACAAAGACAGGCAGAAACTTCGGTCTATACCGGACCCTTTAATCACTGTTAGTGAGCGTTGCAACAACCCCACATGGATTGTTTGCTACGCGAACGTCATTCCGACGTAAGACACAAAGGTCGGTATGAATGACATTTCAATACATAGGAAATATATACAGCAAAGTATTTACATGCGAACGTTCCCTCTTTTGCACAGACTCGCCATCACATTCAATTAGCATACACTGGCTCTCTCAGTCGTACTGGCTGGCGTGCTCACAAATATACAATTCGTATTCTCAACCACTGTCACACATCTGTCTCTGTCGATAGCCTAACTCCGTCTGTCTAAGTTCGGCTCGGCTGTCCCGCATCACGGGTTCTCATGCCCCCGTGATTCCCGTCTGACTTAGCCTGATCCGTTGGTCTCGGGTCTGTGTCAACTTACAGGCTCATGTCCTTAACCCTTGTTGTTTGTCAATAACCCTGGTCTGCTTCAGCACCCATCTTAACCTGCGGTCCCTGTAACCTACTGTCTTCCCTGTATGCTATCTTCTTCGTACTGTCCATTCTGTTGGGTCTCTGACACCCCTCAACTCACTGGTTATGAAATGCCTCTGTCGATCACTTTGGTAATTTGCACAATTAAAGAATATTCTTCCACATCATGAAACTATTCGGTGTATGGTGCTATTTTCGTAGTTTTATACTTATTTACAGTTGATGGTTGGTAAGGTCACTATTAAGTCGTCAGAATTTACTTTCTAGAACATTCCATGGATCTCAGTTTAGTCTGGGCCGATTTGGGAGCCGAGGTCAGTGAACAGAAAATCTCATGCTAGATGGGGATTAGAACAGATGCCAATCGGGTCGGCTGGCAAGTGTAATAGCTACTCTCTCTCTCTCTGTCTCTCTCTCTCTCTCTCTCTCTCTCTCTCTCTCTCTTTCTTTCTCTCTCTCTCTCTCTCTCTCTCTCTCTCTCTCTCTCTCGCTTTCTCTCGATGAATTGTACATATTTAGAATTCTATTTGCCGTATAGTTATTTAATGTGCGCAAATTGCACACGATATCCCCTATTTTCGTCCTATGCCAAGAAGGCCAGACAACTGAAATCTCCATCCGAGAGATAGAAGAAAGTGTGATATCAGAAACCAGTGATTTTTGTAACACAGTCCAGCCCTGTGATGGGAAACAACCCTATAAATTTCGAATTAGGGATGAACAGCGACATGTCACAGCTCGGCCGCCCCATGAAATGATGTGCGATATCATGAACATTCTCTTGAAACATCTCACTGGCTGTTCAAGTTGATGTTATGTCAAGCGTCTTTGAGTGGTTGTGTCGTTTGCAGCTGTTTCTTCTGATTTGAATTGCCCACGTTATTGTGTTACACGGTAAACGTAGAAAAAGATGTTCGCTGTACACTTTCAAATTAATGCGATGTTTATCTAAGCTATTGCTGCGAAAATGTTCATGTCTAAACAGCACTAGATTTGTTTTTCTTTCGATGTTCAGTAAAACTGCCAAGTATATGTAGCCAGTATAACTTCATTCTTTAATGCGTATAATCTCCAGTTGACTAAATTACGCCAAGCCATCTGTAGCCTTGTGTACGAATGTAGGTATTTGCTGCTAAAGTGTACGGGATGACGTTGCCAGTCTCCTGCCAAAAGCTGCCTCCCCGGACGTGCATGGTGGGTTACAACTGTACAATTCTTTGCTTCCCTTCTGGGTCGCGGTCATACACGCGTGAACTGGTTGATTTATCATGTCCAGTGCTCTGCTTTTGAACACGTTTCTCCCACCAATTGTTGCAGTCGCACAAGAAGAACTGTCACAGTATCTGTCTGCCTGTGTCTCAGTCTGTCACTTTGTTAATCTGTTTATCTATCTATTTCTCTGCGTACCTGTCTTCCTATCTGTCTATCCATCTGCTTGTATGTCTGTCCATAAGTGTATGTTTTTGTCTGTTTGTGTGCCTGTCTGTCTCTCTATTTCATGTGTTGTTTTTTCATCCATCAATCTGTCCTTTAATACCCATCAATCCGGTTGTCTGCCTATCTTTTATGTCATGATTTTGTACAACGAAAAAATTGATCACCAATAGAATAAAACGCGACCCAACAGCAAACCTACCCGGCGCTCACCAGTTATACCAACCTTGCTTGCGCGTGGTTAGACTTTCCACATCGTACATGTCTGTATAAAACCAATCGATCAATGACTTAAATGTAGAGATGCGAAAGGATAACACAAGTTACGGAGAAATCATGAGGTAACACGGACTGAGATCATTGAATGAAAATGAAGGATTATTCACCAGTGTTTGCTCAATGAACCAATGTCAAAGAAAGAAGTGTTCTTTCTTTTTAATATGAAAGAATACATAAAGTAACGTGTGTTTCCTCGGACCACAATACTGAAAATGAAATTGATTATATCTGTATTAACAAGAAATGTAGATTATCTTTACATGATGTAAATGTTTTTAGAGACGCAGACTTAGATTTAAATAACAATCTATTGATAAGAAACACTTGTTGAGACTCAAGAGATAGCTAGCATCTCAGAAGTCAAGAAAATGCTATTTATGGTCACAGTCCCTAATAAGAAGGAGGTCCTACAACAGTTAGTAGAACTGGCGGGTGCGGAAAACTGCTTGCAGCAGGTTAACAGCACTCTAAACGAATCATGGATAGAAGCCCTTGGAAAAAGAAAGCGCAAACATAAAACATGATAATGATCTGAAAGCGAAAATAAAAACAAAGGAACATAAGAAAACCATATTTAAATAATAACAACATCATTGCTACTAATGTTAGTACTCATAAAAATACATAGAAGCTCATAAAGAAGTTAGAAGACGGAAAAGGGAGGACAAAAGCCACTATTTAAATGGCCTAGCGAGACGGGTAGAAGTAGCAGCAGCGAAAGATAAACTCACTGAGCACCATAAGGAGAACAGAAAGAAAGTAATATCAACCAAAATCACTGATCAAAATTAATAATAACAAAATTATCACCTATATTAAAAATCACATACAGTATGGGTTGAATACATATATTGGAAACAAAAAGCTGCCATAAGGCTTGATAATGAAGTAGGACAATATCAACCTATTAAGAGAGGTATTAGGCAGTTATGTGTAATGTCTCCAGATCTTTTTTCCCTATACAGTGAAAATATTTTCAGGAATGTAGAAGATATAAATGGAATCAGCATTGGAGGACGAAACATCAATAACATTAGATATGCAGATGATACAGTATTGATTGCAGACAATGCACAAGATCTACAACAATTAGTAGACGCAGCTGTTGTACACAGTCAGCAGCTGGGGTTGGAATTAAATTGTAAGAAGACACAGGTTATGGTCGTCACTAGGAAGAACGAAGTACCACAATGTAATATACAAGTAAATGGGAATATTCTTCACCAAGTGAATCGGTACAATTATCTCGGAACAGTCATAACATCTGATGGGAGATGCCTTGAAGAGATTAGAACAAGTATCGCCATGGCGAAAGTAGACTTTAGCAAGATGAAAAACATTCTGACCAATAAAAAGATGTCAATTGAAACGAGAAAAAGAGTGTTGAGGGGAAACATAGAACCTGTTCTTTTGTATGGATGTGAAACTTGGAAAATGTGCAGTCAAGCTGAAAATCGTAAACTGATTAGAGAAATTAGACGTAGACAGTCAAAATATTTTGGACATGTTATGAGAAGAAATGGATTGGAGAACATAGTGACAACTGGCAAGATCGAAGGGAACAGACCAAGAGGAAGACCGAGAGGAAAATACCTGAATGGCTTGGCCACATGGCATGGACGAGACAGGAACACTGAGCTGATCCACGACGCTGGTGATCGAGTGAAATGGCGAGTCATGACCGCCCACGCTTTCCGGCATGGCACATGATTGATTGATTGACTCTGAGAAGCTTCTAAATAGATCAGCCGCAATTACGCCCATTCCCACCTCCAACCCCCCCCCCCCCCCCCAATCATTCCTCTCCTCCCCCTCCCTCATAATCAGTCTGCAGACGTGGAGCTTCTTGTCAGCTGTGATAAGCTATCTAAAGAGAAATTAGAAAGAAAAAAAAAAACTATCAAACTTCTGAAGAATGTGAAGCTACTGGTCCACATGGTATCCCAGATGAAACTGATAAAGCCTATTTAAATACACCAACTGCCTTACTACACACATTTAGCAAAGCTTGCGAGCCTGAAGAAATACCATCAGGCTAGACAGAATAATATCTGGTCAAATTGCCAAAGAAGTGGGAGCTGCAGGAAGGCGAAAATTATAGTGTCAGTTCCTGGAGAAACATTAATTAGGATCGTTCTGGAAAGATTAAGAGACAGCACTGACAAAAACTAAGGAGAATGAACAAACGATTTCCGACCACACAAATCTAGAACTGACCTTATGGCTACATTACGCGTAATAACAGAGCTGAGCATGGAAAAGAATTCACCATTTTGTATTGGCATTATGAGAAGAGAAAAAATAAAACATCTTGTGACAAATAAAAAGATTTGTGGAAAGATAGATACAGGAAGGCAGCGAGAGAAAAATTATTGAGTCTTGTGTCCTCACACGGAATGGTGTCAGTACAAGAACTAAATCATGCTGTTGACACAAGCCAGACATGGAGAAACATAATCGTCTAGGACAGCCGATAAGGTACTTGATGATAATCTTGGCTCTGTTGACTATGAACAAGCTTTTGACAATACAGCGTGGATAGGGAATCCCTTTATGAATTGATGATGCACTACTATGTTCCGTTGAAGATAAATAACTTGATAAAGGCAACATAAGCAGACATGAAATGCAGGGTTTTTAATGAGAAAAAAAAATGTTATGTTTGAAGAACCAGAGTGCGATAAGAATGTCCTTTGTCGTCCTTATTATTCTAACTCTTAAATGTCCGGTGCGCTGATGGCGTGGTTGTGGGTTTTCGCTATACACCAGTCAGTTAGACTTAAACGTTAACGCCTCGTCCTTGATTGGGGACTAAATTACAAGCATCTCAGAAGTCGAAGTGGATTCACTTGATGGCGAAGGACACTGGGAATAGGGAAAACTGGGCCACACGCTACAATCTGTCCAGCCTGGACTACGCTCGAGTTCAATAAGAGCCAGTAAAACAAGAGTAATAGTACCAGTCGGATTAGCAATCGTAGTAGTAGTAGTAATAGTAGTAGTAGTAGTAGTAGTAGTAGTAGTAGTAGTAGTAGTAGTAGTAGTAGCAGCAGTAGCAGCAGCAGTAGTAGTAGTAGTAGTAGTAGTAGTAGTAGTAGTAGTAGTAGTAGTAGTAGTAGTAGCAGCAGTAGTAGTAGTAGTAGTAGTAGTAGTAGTAGTAATAGTAGTAGTAGTAGTAGTAGTAGTAGCAGTAGTAGTAGTAGTAGTAGTAGTAGTAGTAGTAGTAGCAGCAGTAGCAGCAGTAGTAGTAGTAGTAGTAGTAGTAGTAGTAGTAGTAGTAGTAGTAGTAGTAGTAGTAGTCGCAGCAGTAGTAGTAGTAGTAGTAGTATTAGAAGTAGTATTAGTAGCAGTATTAGTAGTAGTAGTAGTAGTAGTAGTAGTAGTAGTAGTAGTAGTAGTAGTAGTAGTAGTAGTAGTATAATAATTACGGTCTGATGTGTTTGTGTTTGTTAGCATGACGCTTCACCACACACTTTTGACTGTCAATCAGTTGGCGGTTTAAATTCCATTTTATGTGCCCTTTCCTGTGATTTAAAGATGAAATTGCGACTATTCCTTGAGTGCTCTTTTGTATCCGATTTCCAGTATGAGACCAAAGGTCAAGGCCTTCAGAGATGCCTTAAAAAGCTGCTGATAAAAAAATATACACATTCGGGAACATGTGCTCAAGAAGAGGTTCACACACACTGTACGAAACCCAAAAATATACTTTTGTCGAATTCTGTAGTTTACCGCTTCCTTTCAGATTGCTGCTACTTAAGAATAGATCACAAGAAATGACTGCTGGCACATTTCAGAGAAAGGGACAACGTAAACAAATTATAGGCAATCCTACATGTACACCTCGGCCCCGAATCGATGGAATCTTTGGAGAGCAACAAGTGGGGAAAAAACGTTTGCTTAGCGCCCGCATCTCAAGGGGGCAATTCAAAAACAGATGATATCCTATGTTTAGATTTGATTACCTCCCCTATTGACTCGGATCGATCGGAAGGAATCTCACCCCTCTTTTTAAATCAAGCTTTGAAAACCTTTGCTCACCAAATTTTCACTGTTTTTTTCCCCCCGTCGTGACGTCTAATGACTGTAATCATTCAAGCTTATAGAAAGAAGTGCAGGGGAAGCGGGAGACAATCGCGTGCATACACAGAGAGACAACAAGGAGGGCAATTGCAGCAATAATTGTACACGCTACGAGAAATGGAAACGTGATTTTGACTGATTTTCCAATTGATTGGTTACGATAGTCTAAGTAAAGTCAGTTTGAAAACAATGTGTGTGATAGCAACTGACGGTATTTGAATTCTATACGCGAGAAGAGCTCTCTGTATCATGGTGACACATTTTCAATCTGGTTAAATTCTAGCATTAAGATATCTTCCTTAATACTACACGATATGTGAAGTGTGAAATACGAACAGATAAACACCAGATGCACCATTCTGAAATGTAGTAACTATAAGTACACATAACATAACTGATTGAAACCTCTGCAGTATATAAATGTTTAGATAATGGTTATATTCTGTTAATACAGTTTCTAGGTTAGTATGAATTACTTATGTCAATATACTGTAGGTAGGTACACATAGTGAATTACTAAAGTCAATACATAGACCAGAATAAATACGATTCATCCTTGTCAATGAATTAAAGATAGGAAACACCAAAGAACTCCTGAGGTACGTGTAATATTCAAGGATAGTTACCTCTCTCGTTGATTTTGCAGATGACAACGTACAGAAATTTACTCGTGTTGTAGCCTAGAAATATATGGACAGAAATGATGAATTGTTTTAACAAAGAAGCGCACAATCAGGTAGAGGCACACCAGTCAATGAATAGACAATGACAACAGCTTCAGATTTGCTGCATATCATTGTAGAGATTATAAGAGCGTCTATAGGTGCACCAAGTTTTACATACACGGTATTGACACAATCATTCTATGTTTCCTGCACCTAACAATCGCAAACAACACAACAGTACATATGTTAACATATCTCAAGTATGGCGTCTGTTGGAGGGACAATAATATATATAAGCTGGACATTAGTAGATAAGTAATCTTCCAATTAACCAGGAAAACAATCAGGCCACAAAAGTAATGGACAAATGCGCTTACTAGCATTGGTCAATGCACAGCTGGCGATTTGGAAGCAGATCGCTTTGCATTAATTTCCGTGGTATGAAGTGTTGGGCATTCAGAAAGTAATGGCAAACTACTGAACGTAAAATTGTCTAGTAAACCACAAACAGACAATACATTATGCAATGGATATGCAACTAAATTTTTTAACGCTAATTCGACATACTATCTTTAATGTATTGTCGGCTTTATTTCAGAGCGACATTAAATTTCCTTAATGTAAAACTTCTTTTTCCCCAAGTTGAATTGTACATTCTCTCTGTTAATTACTTACATATTACTACCCAACACAGTCCTGTTCAGTAAATTAGTAATTGATATTGCTTCACATCTCCATGGGAGAAACATATATAGCTTTTAATTGGCCTCATTTACATTTCTCAATAATATATCTACAGGCCAATTGTGTGCCCCTTTCCGTGACATTGTCTGGTCAGTTACCCTATTGTTTTGCCCCGATGTAATCAGTCAATCTCCAGTGACCTTTTTCGGGCACATCTTCTCTGGGCTGTGTAAACAGTTTGCCACTTCACATTCTCTCCAAGGAAATATACTCGTCTCAATCTGCTCAACGTGAAAGGGGTCTTGAGTGTCATTGAGAATAAGCAGCTGAAGATCAACACAGAGGAGGGATATTGTATCATGTTTTCTGTATCACTCCTATATTTTGTGAGCGCTTTTAACCGTGGGCCTGATTCCTAGACACCAGGGAATATATAGAATGGCCGGTATTGTTCTCTTGTATATGTGCTGTCGTACTGAGAGAAGCAGGCAATTATCCCTTTATCAACATGAGTGCTATACTGGTATGTATAAATAATATAGCGCTGACAAATCAAAACATGACATTACACGGGTTATTCTGTTGCCCGGTATCAATTTCCACAATTTTTAAAGCTTGCATAGCGTTCTGTGTATGCCTGCCAGTACTATATATATTTATGAATTGTCGAGTTTACACGTTCCTAGTCTTACTGACAATTACACAACACTCCATAACACATAATGACTGTTTATGATGCTGACACTGACTAGTCGTTTTCTCTTCCAGCCTAGGAATATGTTAAAAAGCACATACATCAAGCTGATTGATTGATTGATTGATTGATTTAGGAACCGACATCACAGCATTCGGGGCATTCCCATAAGCGCTCCGTCCCCATCCTCAGCAGCCAGCGAAGAGTTCCAACACTAATAGTTCCAGTAGTAATCTGATTATATGTCCGTCTCGCCTTTCCTCTGAGCGTCGAGCGTCGGCCAGATCCCCTCGTCACACCCCGCTGCCTCATTCTTACCAGACTATGGTGATCCATTTGCTCCTCCGAGGTGTACACGTGCTTCCACAAGGCCGCAACCACTTCTTATCATGCATCAATACTCCACCAAGTTTTGCAGAGCCAGCCAATTTGTCCGCCTGTTCATTCCCCAGCACACCAGCATGTCCCGGAGAAAAGATTCAGACGATGCTTGTCACCCGTGACTTCTGAAGCGAAGCAAGCCACTCTGCACGAAGTTTGCTCGTCCTAACCCTACTCAGCATGCTTTCTGACTCAGTTACAATCACGATGTTTGTGCGTGTGTGTGTGTGTATCGTATTCTCCATCCAGCGGAAAGCTGCACTGACTGCCTCCACCTCCATTCTTAAGCTGGATGTTGTGGGCTAGGCTCTCCTGCACCAAACGACGACCATTAGCTTTTGCTAAGAACCCCCAGGCACTTCTCTTGCCTCTCAACACCGAACCATCTGTGTATATAATCACATCACCCGGGCAAGCATTATCCTGAATTAGTTGCTGGATTTCCACTTTCCGTGGCTCCTGCTGGCCACTCCCTGCATTCCCGGCTCAATGTGATTAAAACTTTGCACAAGTCTGACTGCTCCGCTGGCACTCTGACCCATTCCTCTCCTCCCCTAATGTTCTCCAAGATGCACACCTGTCTGATCGTATCCTCCGCCTGAGCCATCCATGATTTCCCTCTTATCAGTCGCTGACAATTAACTACTTCCAGCACCTCATGCAACTGGTGATCTGTGTCAGCAACTACTCTGAGGTATGCCTTCGCCTGCATCACCTTGAGCTTACCAGCAACAGTCGGCAAACCAAGGATGTAACGCACACACACGACTGGCGTGTCTCTGGTGCATCCCAGAATGACCCGCATAGCTTCGTTCTGTATGCGCTCTAATTTCACCAATTGACACTTTGAGACAGTGAGCAGTCCTTGTCCATAATCGATCACTGAGAGAATCAAGTGCTGGTATAGTGTGAAAAGCATTCTCATTGCAGCCATAGTTTTAAGTGCATTGAGTCCCTTTTGAGATCTTGTCACAACCGTTTCCACATGGTCCTTGAAGCTGATACAGACTGGGACATATCAACCACCAGACATGTCATTAAACATAATTGTTTTGTTAAAACGCTTGAATTAGTTGTGTTTCAAGTCAAAGCACACACACACACACACACACACACACACACACACACACACACACACACACACACACACACGCACACAGGCACACATATAGACCCTGGTGGGGAGCATCTAATTTAA